>NNCF01134305.1:31178-88480 GCA_002313205.1 Laupala kohalensis
GGGTCCACTCACCCTTTAAGTTGGAACATTAATTATAAGAGTATATTTTGTATTCCTTGTTATGGTAAAAAATATTAATTTTTAATTATGCTATAATACAAACAATAATATAAAGAATGCATAATTTAATAAAGAATTGTTTAGTCAGTTTTGGGAATAAACAACGCTTCTAAAATCTTTCTTTTATCGTAACTCTTCTTCCTATTTGCGTTAATCAACGAACTCCCTTCTGCATATCAGGATTTCGTAAAGAAATTTGAAATACACGCAAAACAGCTTCAAGCTTTCTAAAATTATTTTTCAAACATCTAACATGAATGCATTTCTCAGAAGAAGAATTTGTATTCTTGTAATATTATTTTTAAAATCTATGATCATACAGTCATCAGTACAAGTCACCGTGGCGCAAGTGGTAGCGACGTGACAACTCCCCATGACTGAGACCTCGTAGGTTCAAATCCACCTTGGGTCTATTATTTTTATTTACTTTGGGACTGTTTCTAACAAGTTAGTTAAACAAAATCAATGAGTTTGATATACACTTTACTGTTGTCCGAGAAATTTTCTCGATTATCCACGTACCCTCTTAAACGAGTTCACAACCCTTTTAAATAGGTTGACGGAAAAAATGACCCTTCTACCGATTTAAATGGATTCCGTTAGCCTTGGGTGTCCATGTTTTTTTTAAGTCTAGATCATTGACTCCGGCCAAACGTATAAGTAGTAAGTAATGCGAAAAACCGTAAATAATTTCTGAACTATTAAGTGCACAACTGCAATTATCTTGGATGAGGTTTCATAGTTTTCATTGAATTGATGTATCGATGACAAGCCTACTATCGGATTATTTATTATTGACCCCTGACTTCAAATAGCGGTGGAGAGCACTACAAAAACCGCAGAAAAACTTACCACCATTGGATTTGTCGTTTTGTTTTGCATATACACAAGTGAAAAATTTCTTTTAATGAATATTAATTTTTTTTAACCTGAAATGTTTCAAAACACGTGATTTTATGGTTTGTGCTATGTCGACTTCATTATCTTTGATAAAATAAAATCTAAAGTGACAAAAATAATTCTTATTCAATGAATGATCACTGCTGTGTTTGTGACTACATTTTTTTATTTCAAGCTTCTACACGCTAAACGAGAGGTTTTCTTTTCGAAAACACTGCTAAAAACGACCAGACACATTTTTAAGGAATAAAATTTATACTGTCGCATTCAGAAGAATGCCATGATCACATTACAATTGAATGCAAACGTTTAAAACTATGGAAACTCCAAGTGATAAACAAAATCATGTTTTTAATTAGCGACCAGCAATGGATTTCAGTCACGTGCGCTATTGCGGTGGTATCACTCCAGTGACCGGTACAGCTTACTACTGAAAACGGCATTGGCAACAACGTAAATTACTATAAAGCACCGTTGGCCCATTATTCAAAACATGATTTTATTGATCACTTGACGGCTGCTGAGTAAATAGTTTTAAACGGTTTAGATTTTAACGTTGCTGAATAAGAATTATTTTTGTCACTCTTAGTTTATTTTCAAACAAATAATGAAGTCGACATATCGCCAAAAACCATAAAAATATCACGTTACAAAAAACTATATTAATTCATAACAACAAATTTTTCACTTGAGTATATGCAAAACAAAATTACAAATCCAATGGTGGTTTTTCTGCGAATTTTGTTGTACTCTCCACAGCTATTAGAAGTCGGGGGTCTATAATAAAAAATCCGATAGTAGTGCTCCTACTTTTCAACTTTATCTTTGTCGTATTATCTCCAGGTCTTAATTTTTTTTATTCGATTGTTGATGTTTGAGAATTAAAAATGGCGATATTTGCTGTAAATCCTATTAAGCTCTTGTTTGAAAAAATATACTGCTATCTGAAGTAAACTGATTTTGTTTTATTAACACTCCTGAGTTCCTTTGGTTAAACTCATTAATGGCAATTCAGTTAAACTTGCTAATAGTTGATAATATTCTACTATATATGTTCCTTTTTGAGCAAAAGGCAGCAAACTGGTTGCAACATGCTCCTGAGCATTTGGCTAATAGGAAAATAAAATTGTAAGTTCATTACTTCATTGTCTCATACAACATTTCATTTTTAATAAAAGAGTGGAATTTTTTTATAGTTCGTAGAACAATTTCATCACTACTCTGCAAATGTTGTAGCAAATTTGTGTTACGTTGTTGTGGCACCTAAAATTGTTTGAACATCACCTGCACTTATTACACATTATTATTAGCGTGCTTTTTATTTTGTTAAGCTTTAATATTTTAGCCAGCATTACGGTTAAATTTATTTACATGTAAATGGGGAAAATACTGCCTGAAACTGAAAAGATTTCTTAAACATGTTTCTCAACCCATTTTTTTCTCTTTCACACGGTCCAGTAAAACAAAACTTCTGCTGAGAATATTTCATTTGACTTATGACTGCATGAAATTTATATACCTTAGAAAAATATAAATTAATTTGAGGATATGATTTATTTTTTACTATTACTATCTTTCCTTCACCTCAAGAATGTCAAGACAATGTGAAGGAAGGTTCCTTTTTGTTCTGTTCCATAATAGGGACATATCATTATAGCAATGAAGTTCACAAACATAGAAATCTCTTAGATTGCGGTGAACCTCACCGCCAGGTAATATATTAATTATGTTATGTTGAATGAAAATGGGAGACGGGACCGGGGTTCGAACTATTGTTAGATGCACGGAAGAAGTTTGTGAAAGAAATGTATAGATGTTACTTGAATGTCCATGGGGATATCCGTTGAAGTTCATCCAGGGGACGTCCATTGATGTCCAGGGAATGTCCGATTTTGGAGCTTCATGGACATCCCATGGACGTCCAATATTTGGAACATCCGGACATCCAATCGATGTCATAATCACACAAGACGAATGTCCTATGGATATCTGCGCGGACATCTACAGGTAACCAACGGACATCCACGGATATCCAATGGACACTCATAAGATGTCTGTGTGCTGTCTGGGAAAATATCTCCCAGTGGGTGTTTAAAAAATATAACACTTTTTTAAATTATATAAGTGAAAAGGGATTAAGGATACACACCAACTAGCGTTACCACTAACGTCAATGGATAACATTCTCAGTGGATACCAATGTGGATATGAGAAAGAATTAAGTTGGAGACGTACTATAGAATTCACGCGAGCATAGCTGTGGATACTCGGCTAGTATTTTAATAAGACTATTTTCCAGGCTGAGTAGCCGTGGTCTTGTAAGGATTTCTCCGCACGTTCCGCTTACAGGTGCAGTAAGCATCATCATGGGGACGTGACTTACGAGGACGCAGCACATGGAAAAAGCGTTCGAAGCGAATAACAGCGGGGATAGTAAGGGAAATTTGTCATTTAGTTATGATGTGATCGGTAAGTAGGATTTATTTTTATTTTTTCATTACATATGTTAAGATGAAGTCAAAATTTTTTTTTTCAAAATCTGACCGGAGCAACGAGAGAAAATTGCATAAATGTGCAATTTTTGTGCATCGCTACACTATATTTTTAATACCTGCGTTTCGAATGGTTGTAGAAAAATTTAAAAAATGCAAAATACTCGTTAATGAATAAACTATCGAACTCATACGGTATAAATACTTTAAAAATGAATTCTAACCTCAAAAACCAAAATGTATGAAATTTAGGGGGTTTTTTTTTACAAAAATACAATAAATAACGAAAATAATCGGCGTATTTTCATGAAAAATTGAGAAAACGTGTATGTTAATGCTTTAAACACGTGGTTAAAATTTCATAAAGATATTTGGATTTGTACGGCCACAATCGGATTGTTTCGAAAAAATATCAAATTGCCGCCATTTTATGCAAAATAATCGTAGTGCAATTTTTTTTTCATTTGTAGGTTTTTTATGTACTCTCTTGTAATCATTCTCAAAAATGTCTTTCTTTATTTAATATGCCGATTATAGGGCTGAAAGTTTTTCAATTTTCTCTTTTTTTCATAAAACATATCTTATTGGCCAACTTTTTAATCAAAAAAGTTTTTAAGCAATATTTTATGAAAAGAAAAATATTTTAACTACATTTTTAACACTATTTTTGCCACGTGTTTTGCACTATACCAACGAAATGTAGTAAAAATATATTCCTTTCATAAAATATTGCTTAAAAATATTTTATTACAAAGTTGGCCAATAAAATGTGTTTTATAGCAAAAAATAAAAAAAGTTAAAATTGAAATATTTTCAAAGCCATAAAATCGGTATTTCAAAGAAAGAAACACATTTTTGGGAATGCTCACAAGAAAGTACCTACAAATTAAAAAAAAAATTTAGCCCTACGATAATTTTGCATAAAATGGCGGCATTTGAATTTTTATTTGAAAAAATGCCGATTGTGGCCGTACAAATCTAAATATCTTTATGAAATTTTAACCATGTGTTTATAGCATTAACAAACACGTTTTCTCCATTTTTCATGAAAATCCGCCGATTGTTTAGTCAAAATTGATTGTTTATTGCATTTTTAGTCAAAAACATTTTTTAAATTTTTTCTACGATTAGAAACTATTTTTAAAAAGTTTAGCGACGCACTAAAAATGCACATTTATGCAATTTTCTTGCGAAGCTCCAATTCGATTTTGCAAAAAAAAATGTTTTGACTTCATCTTAACATGTCATTAAAAAACCAAGTTATGATGTAATAGGTAAGTAGGATTTTTTTAATTTTTTCATGTTTAATTTCCCTCAATTGGGAAGGGGGCGCTCCGCAATCCCCCATCTCATTACTATCTCATTATTCTTTCGTCACGCTGAGAATAATAATAGACAACATTCTTCCAGGACGTCAAGGTCATCCGAGTTAGATGTAATCATAACATTTTTGGTCAGTGAAACACAATATCTGCTAAGAGGAGGAAATACGGGGTAGAAGTAGTGTCGCTGACCACTGTTCCACGCTTCAATAGCCCTCAGCATTCAATTTGCGCATCTGGGGGGCAGAAAATCCCCACGAGATGGTACAGTTGCAACGAGACTCCCCAAAATTAAATGTTTTTTGCGTCATAGCTTGTGTTTTTTGAGCCCTCGGGGCAAACTTGTAAACAGCTCGGAGATAGAAATGCTTCGAGCCAGGGTATTTGTATGCATATCATAGCTTCAAACTCTCGATGTTACAAGTGACAGGGAGGCTCTTCAGAAAACACGAATCTAAGGAATGTAGTATGTTCAAGTCTTTCTTTATTCAAGTGACCACTCAGTATACTAAACCTTTTTGTGTATCCATCTTTATGATTCAATTAATTCATTAAATATTATGTGTTCATCTTAATCAAGTAATACATTAAATATCATCTTGTATTAAGTTGGATGTGGTGTTTCACTATGCGAAAACCCAAATGTCATCTCCAAGTAGGGAATGAACCGGTCTGCTCTACCAACCAATTTGAACCATCCCGTATCCACCAGACCCTCTTGGGAGGTCTTGTGACACACGACGAACTGTCTTATTTCCGAATTCTTACATCCGATCTCGTCACCACAGGAATGCCGAAGTATCAGTCGGTAGGGGTTGATAAAAGGAGCAAGGGATCTCGTAACTGTCCTCAGCAAATAATGTTAGTGGAGTGTGAAGGATATCAATAAAGTTTCCCAAGTTTTTCCCTATTAGTCATCCCCCTATTTTCCTTATTAGAGTTCCCCAAGTTAGTCCTTTCAGAATTTCTTCTAATTTTTTTGTACAGCAAGTTTTTCAAATCTTCCAGAGATTTAATTCGATGACCAACTTACATGATTGCACTTTTATCTACGTTATTGCACTTTTACGTTACATTCCTTTTGTAATTCGTGATATTGTAGGTAGACATTAAGAAGTCTTACATGTTGGGTGGAGTAATTATCATACAATACTTTTCACGTCCCAGAAAAATTTCATTTAATGCAAGCATCTGTGTATGCACTAACGTAATGGCTTGAAAATGGGGGCATTTCAGTGAACGAAGGCAATTATTGTTACCAAAGTAAATAATTTATATTTTAATCACTTGTTTAGAGTTCGAAAATACACGCCACACCGTTCATGAGACGGGGTACAGAGCGGACGTGGTCTCCGAGTGCTCCCCATATCAGTAACACCGCTCCGAATTAAATGCTATGTCGTAATAGATCGTGTTTCCGGTGGAGTATCGTGTTTCCGACGCAGTGCCAACACCCGACCTCTAAATTAAGTTTGATTTTCAATATTTCGTCGGTTTTTAACCTTATTTCAAACGTGCATGTTTCCCTTCAATATGGATAATGTGCAATAAATACGTATCCACTCGTGCGAATAAAATTACGTGCTCCGATTGTAGTCAATCGTGTCACTCAACATGTGTTAAATACGACGAAAGACGAGTTGAATTTTCTTGAAGCTGAGAAAAAAATCTGGCGTTACCCTTCATGTGACAATGAGGCGTCGCAGCATGCAGGCTGTATCATAAGGTAACGAAAGCTTGGTACAAGTAATATTTATGTCAGAGAGGACAACGATCACAAGAGGATGGAGAAGGATATGAATAGTTCGTTTGAATTTCTTCATAGTCTTGTAAAAGACCAGAAGTTACTGCTTTATGAGCAAGCAATAATACTGCTTAATAAGCAGAAGGCGGCCCGTGCCTAGCGTACTTGCCTTCTACCTCTGGTGACGCTGGTTCAAATCCTGCCTGAACCAAGTAGAATTCCAAGCCCAAGCGGTGGTGGACGATGCGGGTTCGCAGCAGGTTTTCTCGGGGCACTCCCGTTTCCCCTGCCATTCATCCCACCACAACATTCACTCATCATCATTTCACCTCATTCGCATGTCATTCTCGTCATCCCGTCACTTAGGAGGCCATCTGAGAACAGGGCACAGGGGAGCCTCAACGCTGTTATAAGTCATCTATCCCAGAAGCAATTCTGACACGATTACACATACACAAGCAAAGTAGCTAGACTTGTATGACGCTGTAAAAGATGAACTCCGACAACAAAATACTACTTACACCAACCTGAATTCCCAGGTGAAGACGTCTACAAGCTTGTTACCAAGGTAATAAATACCTTAGATGTACCGATAACTACCGATAACATACACTTATGTTACAGTGTGAATAAACGTAACGACAAGATTAATCATGTTACGTCGAATGAAAATGGGAGACGGGACCGGGATTCGAACCCGGGATCTTGAGCTTTGCGCGCTCATGCGCCTACCGACTGCGCCATCCCGTTCGCCTCCCGGGCCCGTCTACCATTCTCATTCATTCAATTCTCATTCAATTCAAAGCAATAAAATACAAGACATGCAAATCTCACTTTGCTACACACTTGTTAGACTCAAATCACTCCTTCAATGCAGACACACACACATTCTAGAAATAAAAAATAAATATTATAACAGAATTTTACTAGAGTCAATCCACATTCAGAAAGCAATAAACCAACACGCACACATTTTAAATGAACGAACAAACTTCTCTCTCTCCCCAATAGCAACCCCCCTCGTAGAATCCATTTAGTATTCATCTTCCGCCAGAAACTCGCCCGCCCACCTCTCCACACACACCCTTGTTCCGTCCCACCTTCTTATAATACAGTGACCAGGGGATTTTTACATAGGTCGACCTTGTAAAAGGTCACGGAGAGTTTATGTTTGGCATACTTCTTGAGTTGGTCGTAGTTACGATAATACTGAGCTTTCGACCTCCAATCATTGCCGCTCGCGCCGCCATCTTGGAAAAATTGCAGCAAATTTTACCTTTTCACAATTATTTCGTTTCCAGTACCAGTTACGACCAAAATAGCTAGTATAAGATAGATAGATAATTTAATTTCCAACATTTTTGAAGAAATTATTTTTTGTCAGATTTATAGTTTGAGATACAAGGGATTAAACAATGTGGATTTTCCAAAATTTTTGAATTTTCGTTTTTTCCTTAGTTTTGACGTGAATGTGTGGTTTATTTGAGTGTTTTACTGATCTCTACGTACAATAGGACTAAAAACCTTGAACATAAAATTTCAAAATACATATAAAAATTAGAAAATTAGTATAGTAGGAATATATGAGAGGTATTCGATAAGGAAACATGAATAAATATTGACAAAGTTCATTTTATGAATTTTTTATGATTTACCCATATCCACATCACCATTGTGGTAGAGTAGAAGGTTCATTTTTATAGTGGTGTCTCCATTACGCCTTCACATGGTATGGAATATTTTTAAAATTCTTTTCGATTTCCTCGGATCAGATTGATCGATGTTATCCTGACATTATTATTCGAGAATATCATATTCTGCCTCTTTATCTTCGACTTCATCTTCGTCCTCGGTCTTATCTTTTGGTTTTATTCTAAAAAGAGATCACCAAAAGTACTTTATGCGTCGTTTGTATCAGATAATACTACTGTGGTATTCTGACATGAAAGTGCTTTACAAAAACAAAATTCTGAGCACTTGAACCCCGTCTTTCTACATCCAAATGATCGACCACATTCATTTTCGAAATAATGACAGTTATTAATAGATTAGCTGGAGCAGAGTCATTTGTGGCTCTCACCGAAAGAAGTCGAATTTTACAGTCCCCATTCTAGCGCATTTATTTATATTGCATCATAATTGAACTTGATGGTAGGTTTTGAGAGAAAGGAATTGTGAAAGAGCTCTTAGGAGGTAACAAAGCTAAAATAAATATCATTTTTTATGTCAAACTACTGTAAACTGTTCCCCAGTTATAACCTCATCATGATTTGCATTTTTAACCTCGAAAACTTGTATAACTTAAATCAAGACTCACAATGTCATGATCTTGAAAAACTTTATTTTAACTCTGTTGAACATGACCGATGTGCTATTGCACCCACTAAATACATGTAAAATTAATACATTTGCAGCAACTACCTTTCCATACTGCTAGCTAGTAGAACAGTATATCAATAGGATATCCGTCAAACATAACGATTTTATTACTACCATAATGTTTTTTGAGAATCTGTAATGGCAATCAGTAATGGCAATCATTGCAAAAGATTCATTCTGATGCCACACAACTCTGAAGAACACAACCTCCGTCTACTATATTAATGCTGTTTCCAGCTACAATATTCTTTACAACTGGTAAAAACGTTTTAACAACTGAAGGTTTTGTACCTTGACGCACAACATTATCGTCAAACATCGAATGTATCCCATGGAACTTACAAAAGATAAGCAACACAAACATCATTCTGGAATTTTAGGTATTGATCAGAAAACTATCAGTCAGTATTATACTGATAATTACAGTAGTCAGACAAAATATTATTTTAACTCAACTTCCGAGTGCCTACTCGTGGAGGAGTGTTTGCAACGTTAACAGCCAAGTGAAAATTGCGACGGATCGGGACTCGAACCCGGGATCCTGCACTTGCCGCAGGTGGGCTATCCACTGCACCACCCGCCTCGACTCCCAAGTCCGTACGCAACTTCCACCAGGCCTGATCCAGTGAGCCTGGGTCACATTCCCCTTCAGGAGATAAGTGACCACAGGCGGCTCCAATGCTGGTAGCTCTTAGCCCGGTTTTCGCGTACCTACGCGTCGGGTGCATATTTTAACTCACAATTTCCGAGTGCCTACTCGTGGAGTTGTGTCTACAACAAATCGAGGTGGGTAGTGCAGTGGATAGCCCACCTGAGGTCATAGCAGGGGGTCACGGGTTCGAGTCCCGGTCCGTCGCAATTTTCACCTGGCTGATAACGTTGCAATCTGCGGACCGAGTCTAAGATGTTCGACTTACAAAACTTTTTCTTACTGCAAAACATTCACTAATTTCAAGTAATAATTTCAAGTATTATTTTTCAAGTAATAATTTTGCAAACAAACATTTATCATCCAACTATTTATACAATCTTTTAAATATCTGAAACCAATTAGTATTAAATTCTCTGATTATTATTAACATACTAGTACTCTATTTTACTATATATTTTTGTAATTATTACTATGTATCATTATTATTATTAAGACCATTTTGACCAAAAGTTAAATATATTCCTGTATCCTCATTGTAGGCCACTGACGATGACGGCATAAAAGCTGTCGAAAGCCGGTTTTGGCTAATAAATATTTTTCGGTTGACTATAACTTTGTTACTCATTTAAGTAATGATAAGGACTTCTGCAGTCAACATTGGCAGGTTTGTACGGCGGAAAGAGATGAGGCATGAGAAAATAATTCGCTAGGTCTTCAACAAATGGTAGTTTCTATATACACACGGCCGCCACTAGTCTTTACTAGAGACGGGCATGATATAAATCAACTAAAACCTCTGTCCTGACAAAAGGGAGTTGTTTGCCACAGCGCAACAGGCAAAATGGCACAGGTTCCGGTTTATAGTTTTCGTTATGGAAAAATTATCATGAGAAAAGAACCATCAGCTCCTGTCAAGAGCATAATGTCAATGGAGGACATTGTAAATTTCTCAGTTGTTTCACAGCGATGTATAGGACAGAAAGTTACTAATCTATTATGTTTCAAAACCTTTGTGGAGTGTGAATACATCTTTCTACTACACATTGTTTACTTTAACATTTTACTACATAGAATAGTCAATCAAAGTATCAAAATTGAGTTCTTTTTTTAACTGATTACATTGATAAATTTAAATTTCCTTTTGATTTGATTACGGAATTAAATAAAGATGAGTCATATCTAGAATTGGATAATTTTATATTAGGAAACGATGGCATTTCTGTTTTTCATTGCAATATAAATAGCATACAGTAAAAGTTTTTAACAGTTTTTAATATTTTTAAACCTCCTGAACAAATTATCAGAAATAATTGTTCTGTATGAAATATGGATAAAGGAGTTAGGGGATATTCCCATAGGAATACAATTTACAAAAACTAATGAGGGCTATAGATTGGGGGGGGGGAGTGATTGTATATGTTACTGAAAAATATGCTGCAACTGCAAGTACTGTGTTAATTGTAAGTGCTGCCAGCCTGTCTTAAGCTAGTCATGGTCTTAAGCAACTAATCAATACTCCTACTAGAGTAGTTGGTCTACATATTACTTAGGTCGAAAAATAATAAAGTTTAAATGAATCAGTTGTCATACCACCTGGTTGCAGCAATCATAATGAAGCCACTAGCAATTTACATGAACAGTTATTTTTGAATTCAATTGAAAATAATAAAAAATACCAAAACAGTAGAGATTATGATGTTACAATAAAAAATTTACTGGCATTAGACTGGAGATCTATTTATAATTTGAATGATGTGAATTTAGCTTTTAATACGTTTTTGGATATTCTTAAGAAGAATTTTAATATGGCTAGTTACTCAAAACAGATTGTAAAGAAATACAGACTTTTGAAGCCTTGGTGGACTAGTGAATTACGTGCTAGGCAAAAGTTCAGAAATAAATATAAAAAAGAAAAAAGGACTGATTTAAAATTTCAAAAAAACTTCTACAACTTTTCCAAGTATTAAAAAGAAATGTACAGGACAGAAAAGAATTATATATCATACACAACTTTTTGACCATAACAAATATAATATTAAAAATCAGTGGCAAACTATAAATACTGCATTAGGTAAGAGTGGCAATAAGTCTTAGCCTGAGAAGATTGAATCTTATAGAGACCCAAATTTAGTTATAGACAAACATTTCTGCATCACAAATAAACAAACTAGTTTTGATGTCGATGAGGGACTGCTTTCATAATCATTCTCACAGGGTAAAAATACAAAGAAAATTTTTGAGAGGGCAAAGTGACACCTGGTGTTACCCACGGAAGCGTTATTGGACCGGTTTTATTCTTAGCATTGATAAACAATATTCATCTGTAAATTAAACAGTAAGATATTCTTATTTGCCAACGATTGCATCATATATAGAGAAATTGAAGGGATGGATGGGATACCTACATCAAAACTGGATATAAATTCTATAAACATTTGGGCAGCAGAAAATAAAATGAGAATAAACCCAGAAAATGCAATGCAACGAGCTTCACACAGTGTATTCATAGAGAACCACTGTCATATAAAATTAAATCCGTCATCATTCAGAAAAATCATCATGTAAATACTTAGGTATAATTTTAAGACAAGATTTAGGATGGTCTGATCACATCAGTTCTATTGCACAGAAAACCTGGAAAACACTTGCATTTTGCCATGCGTTCAGTTGAAAAATGTAAAGTTGAAACACGGAAACTCTCTTCCATTTCTCTCGTCAAACCTGTGGTAGAATAGGCAACTCCCTGTTGGGATCCTTATCAGAGGGGACAAATACAAGACCTTGAAAGAATACAGAAAAAAGCACTTAATTTTATTAATTGTAGATCAAAGTTAAATGATTGCGTTGTTTTGGAACAAGCTTACAGAAATGAACCCGTGTGGAAATTTCCAATGGAAATATGGAAGAACATTCTCAGATAGGTAGAAAAGTTCATATGTTAAAATTTATAACTAGGAAACAAAAAATCAACATTGGAAAATTCTCATTTCTCAATATAACGATTAGTGACTGGAATTCAATGCCTGCATTGGTTGTGGAAAAGAATTTGAGCTCCGCATCTGTTCACAAGATTAGGCAAGTCCTGGAAGAAGAGGTGCATTAGTGTAGATGTGAAGATTATGGTAATGAAGTGAAAAGCATGAGTTAGAAAGGGAGGGAAGGTAAATGTGAAGTGAAGTGAGGTGAATTAAAGGGGTAAGTAGAGTTTTCAGGTCATCAACCTTCAAGAGTGCAATAAATAATTATTAAAACTAGATTAATTTTTTAGTTGTTTCCTGGTCACATTTTTATATTCAATATTTTAATATTAATTTAATCATTTATTTAACAATTTTTCATATCAGTTCTCTGAAATACATATTTTTGTATATTTTATTGTATTTCCTTCTATTCTGCCATTGGGTAAGATCTGCCCATTTGCAGTTAAATAAATATTACATTATTATACCTGAGGAATTTAATTGCTTTCTTGTTAATGTTACTAATAGCCCAAGGAAAAACTTGATAATTGCTTACTTGCTAGATACAGATCAGTAATATCAATTATTTCCTGTAAAATTTGAGGATGTCTTTTTATTCCAATTTGTGATGAAGTATGCTCAATAATTATGATTTTAAATTCCAGAAAATTGTCTGGCATTGACAGTGTATCTCCTTATACTTTAAAAAAATCAATGATATTGTAGCACCTATCCTATCATTTTTTATTAATTTAAGTTTTGTTCAAGGAATATTTCCTGAAGCGTTAAAGACTGTGGCAGTTATTTCATTATTTAAAAAAGGTAAACATCTTAACCTCAAAACACATACACCTCCAACCCGCATTTCGACCTGTTAGGGGTGGATGTTTGTAAAATCATTTCTTAGCAGATGTCTACATCCTAAAAAGAACATATCTGCCAAATTTCAAGTTTGTTGGCTTTGTAGTTCCTGAGATTTCGTGATCAGTCCATTAGTCAGTCAGCTAGTGGTATTTCGCTTTATACATACATAAATAATTTCAAGTTTGTAGACTGACTGATGGACTGATCATGAAATCTCAGGAACTACAAAGCCAACAAGCTTGAAATCATATATATACACACACATTATTCATTAGATTCAAAATCCTACTTTTCAGTATCATTGAGATGGATAAGGACGCCCCTGACGCTTTGTAAGTTCACAATCAGTCTACATTAGAGACAATATACTCCTAGCATCCTTGGGTTAGGGGTAGGAATGAGAGGCAAGTGAAAATAATCAAAGAAAAACCGATATTTGTGATGAATAAATCATTTGTGGGATAGCTGAAGTGACACCCTCATTATCACATAAGTACACAATCACCCCCTATAAGGAATAAACACCCTTTGTGTTGGGGATGAGAAGGAGTGAAATGTAAAATTAATAAAAAGTGACCAATCTTAGTGTTGAGATCGTAGTTTTCATGACCACTGATATTAGTAATGACATTCTCGAAGACAACAAAGTCCATATTAAGTCCATACAAAATCCAGCACTCCCAGGGAAGGAGATGCTATGTATAAATTATCAATGATAGATATCAATGACAAGTTCACAGTTTTCGGCCAAGAGTAGCTCCTCTTGGCGGGGGGAATGAGTGTATAGACAAAAATGATTGAAAACTAATTTTGAAATATGAAAAATTAAAATTGCATCGGATCCATAGTTTGAGGGTTGACGAGATTTTACACTACTAATGCCATTGAGTTGGGGGTGGGAAGAGCGAGATGAGAAAAAATGTAAAAACACCAATATAAGGGTCGAGTCCATGGCTTTTGTGAATTCTGAGACAAATAATCGTACTTTGAATTACAATATGTACCCTTCAGACCAAACAAGGTGCACGACAACCAGGGAGGTGGGGATTGAGAAGAGCGTGATACAAAAAAATAATCAAAAATGTCCACTAAGAAAGGATTTTATGAAAATTCAACCTCAAGGGAATGAAATGCAAAATAGATGTTTTCTAAACATTTCTAGATACATTTTCTCAATTACATTAGTGAAAATAAGGAAACACCAGTACTATCAATCCTCCATTATGTGAGAAAGAATGAAGTTACAGTAATATTACAAAATTTACATGAGCAAAGCCGCAGGAATTCAGCTAATATTAATATATTTTGGAGAGCAAGTCATCAGACAATGCTCTGTACTGATGTATTTCATGGATTAAATAGTAAAGATTTTGTTGGTGGAATATGTGATGTCACTAAAGCATTTGACTCTCTGGAACATCAAATACCACTTTCATTATTGTGGAAAGACAAAAGAACATTTTGTTTAAAAAGTAAAAATTGTTTTGTCTGATCAAATAATTTGGTATTATAAACATTATTAATATCATGATTCAACATAATAACAAAATTATTTTGTCAAAAGAATTCCATGATCACACAAATCAAAAGCTACATCAGAGAGTAAAACCAAAAACAAACATGCATCGCCAGACTCCAAGCCAATGTCTTAACCTCTTATGCCATGGTGAAGCATACTGATTGATGTACTTTTATAGTACTAAACAAGCACATATAACTTTGCACCTCGATTTCACAAAAACTCGTGAAAGGTGCACCACATTAGAGCAGCATTAGTTACCACTAGGTCAATATACAACTAGGCCTATAATGTACTATTTTGGTTCATCTAGATTTAACATCAAACATTGCTGAAGTAACTAACAATGACAAAGAAAAACAAGGAAGTAGGATGTACAAAAATCTTCCTAAAAACAAAATCTTCTCAATCGTTCACTAAAATATTCAGTAGTAGCAACATGCAAGAATGGTTATTCAAACCCATAAAAGAACTTCAACTTTCCTAGATTATTAATCTGACTACATAAAAAAGCAGGACTTCCTGGCTCCAGGAAAGTTTCAGGAATGTCAAAACTACATGTAAAGCAAGAACATATCCCACTACAATTTCAGTAGGAACAGATTACAAGAAAAATTTGTCCAAATATAAAACAAAATAATAAACAATACAATAAATGAAAATAAACAAATTTAATTAGACTAATGACTTTACATGAATGAAAATCATGCATTAGTGACACAACACAAAAAATAAGCCAACAATATTAGCTCAAAAACTTGTAATACTACATTACATAACAAAAGCATCTAAGTGGAAATCCATTTTAAAGTATCTTAAATTATGAACTTTATATAAAATTTACCTTTTTTCTTGTGTGTCTTGGTTAATGTAAATTCTGTTGGAATAATGAACACGTTAACTTCAGCCATCCACATTACAATGCACAGATGAAGACACCTGCACCTTATAACTTAAACCAGAACCCCCAGGTGAAATATCTGTTTCACGAGGGCAACATATCTGAAATTAATAAATAAATGGGTAACAAAGGAATCTTAATTGAATAGTACCAAGTTACAATAATAATGAACACAATCAGAAAAATTAAACCATAACCTAACAGCAGTAATTTCAGCTTCAGTAATATTCAACAACTTTACATGAGGTGTAAGTAAAAATGTATCATTTTTCTCTACTTCTCATATTACTGTTATCCTCCATGAAATGAACCACTTTATGATAAAACATTTTCCTACTCACAACTTAATCAAATTTACTTAAACAAACATTTAAAAAGAAGATAATCAAACTTCCATTAAACATTTAAAATAAATGGAACTAATAATCTAAACAATAATTATGTAAATCATTTGGGAAAAAATATCAGTTCTCAGATTAAAGGAGCAAAAAATATATAAATGTCCATTTTTAAATTTAAAAGTCGACTACCACTTGTGATACTTGCCTTAAGGAAAAAAATTGTGGTAAATAAGTTTCTTAAAAAAGAAGGATTTACATTTCTAATAAAAAGAAAACATCAAAAACTCATACAAGTATGTAACTTGAGATATACTACAATGCTATTAAAATAACAATCTTCTTACATTACATTTGACAATACAGATAATGTAATCACTCAGTTAAAGTAAATTTCAATGAATATAGCTAGTTATTCTGTTAACATAATTCAATGATTAATTATTTTACATAACAACCTATCTTAATGCATTCACTATAAAATTTCAAACTGGTGTAAACCAATGGTTTGAAGCTTGTTAAGAATATACATACACGATGAAAAGATGCTAAGTGGATTGTAACAAATTAGTAACTTAATCAGTTAAACGTAACCAAAATTGTCGTACAATGTAACCGAAGTTCGAAATCAAGACAAGAATGAGAGTAAGATTGCGATTACTATATGACGCAATGAAACGTCATTGCAGTGTTTTTACTCAGTAGAAGAGACACATGAATTCATCTTACCATTTAAATTTGGAGTTCATCCTTCCAGTTTAGACGGCTTGAATTCCATAAACCAAGGAATGAAACTGAAACGAAGTGCGTCAATACTTAAGTATCGCACTGACTTGACATCGAGGCAGTAAGATGCACAGGCAACAATACCAGCCCTAAGGATCTAAATATAATTCTCTTCACAAACATTGAGGCAATACTCTATAATATACATGACTACGGCAAACGCAGCAATATCTACACGATAGCGAAACATTTATTCCGTGACAAATTTAGTTCAGGTTTCGAACAGCTACTGCATCACCAGGCATCACCTGCTCACGGCAATGGAAACCGTTTACATAATGTCCCGAATTGAACGGAATAGTAAATGAAAATAGTGTCTTGTAAACTATCTTGAAATGGCAACAGTTCTCTATATTGCTGTCTGTGTTCATTCCGACATGCAATTAGACTCACTAACAAATACACAATTACGAAAAACTTCCAATTTTCTTTCTCTCAGAATATAACGCAACGAATATTTATCGTGCACAAAAAGCTGTCACTTTCGATGCGATGTGGTTCATCTTGTTTATATAACTCCGTCCGGGCTTTGAAATGTTTCTTTAACGTTGTATATAATAAATGTGCTTGAAAATGATGGATAATATTACTATACACTCACACGTTCAGATGTCAATTGCCAAAAATAATGAGGTTTGAACAGTGGCGGATCCAACATGTGATCTGGGTTGGGGGGGGGCGATAATTTATAAACATTGCTCAGTCCCGCATTGAACGTGCCCCTTTACGTATTTTACAAAGTCAAGTCATTCCCCCCCCCATCACGGATCCGCCACTGGCTTCGAACTGAATGACGCGTTCGAAGTGGAGGTAGATTTTATTGAATTACTATTACTTTACAGTTGCTGCAAAAAGTATTTGCGCACTTACATTTCGGAAGAATTATTCAAAATAAAATAGAATAGATGGAATCGAAATAATTTAATTCTAAGATACATCACAAATTCTCATGACAAGTCGGCAGGGGCGGAACCAGGATTTGATTTTGGGAGGGGCCCATAAAAAAAATCCTATCATTAATGAAACGAAAAGATCGCATCACACATTTTGTAAGAACACCAATAAAACATTTCCATTATTAATTTATTTGTAATAATAAAGTACCATTATTTAAATTAAAAATTATTTATTTTCCTTTATTTATGATTTAGAGTTTGTCGATTATCTTTCTATGGTAAATCTTACCGAAGTAATTTTCTGTTAGATAAATGGCTCGGAATCTCACAACAGTGCGATTGTACTACAAACAATGAAATATCGCAGCCCTATGCTCATGTTCCCTTGTTGGAGTGAAATCTTTTAAAACAAAGTGATATGTTTGTCCTATGAAGTCGTTATTTTACACTTTTATTAGTTCTTGTTGCTTTCAATGAGCATACGGAATTTTATTTGTAGTAAAAAATACATTTTCTATTCCTACCTCATTTTCTGGGAGGGGCGCATGCCCCCTGTGCCCATCCCCTTGGACCCGCCACAGCAAGTCGGGTTTTTTCCCTGTTCTTATAAATCGAAGAAAAGAAAATCAGAAATTAGGTATTTTTTGGTGTCAACAAAGTATTTGCACAGAAACAGTAACAAATAACATAGAAATTTAAGATGATAATAATAATACCCGCAGATCGGTATGTAGTACGCAGATCTTTCGCTTCAATTATTGCTTGTAATAGACGAGTTATCAATTCCACCAACAGTTTTGTTACCTCAGTAAAAATTTTACTCCATTCCTCTAGCAGTACACTCTTAAGCTCATTTGTACTTCACAAGATTCTTTTCAACACACTCAAATTCACTATATTCCACAAATTCCCAATAGAATTGAGATAAAGCGTCTGTAGAGGTGTGTCCAACCTTTGGGAACATAGTACGGTAGCCATTCATTCGCCTTCCTAGTGTTATGTTTGAGATCATTTTCTCCGTTGACAAAAAAACGTTTCCTGGAGTCCTAAGTTGTGAAAGTTTTCCTGTAAATTATTACGCAATGCAACAATGCACTTGATTGCATTCATTGTCTCGTCAATAAACAACGAATTGCCGTGGAAGAAATACACCCGCAAACCACTACATGACCCCTATGTTTCACAGATTTTCACTTTTTTGTTCTTTCCTTTTTCTCCGCAACAAGTTATCCCATCTGATCCAAATAAATTATATTTGCTTTTGTCGGAGAACCTTACATTTCTCCAAAATTCTGCAGGTCTGTCGAGGTATTCTTTGGAAAAATCCAAGCGCTTTTTACAATTCGTCTCTCGGGAAAGATTATGTTGGAGCGACGATCAGCGATACGAGCAAAGAGAAGAGTGAAGTGGAGAAGCGAGCGACGCGACTCCGTTGATGTTGGAACGACGATAGGAGTCGTCCTCGACACGTCTGGGCATGCGCGGATGCTCAAAGCCCCTCAGCCTGCGTTCAACTGATCCATAGACATAAATATAAATAGATTCACCGTCTCTGCTGTAGGTTGCCCATGATAACGATACAGGAGATACTGAGGGGTGTCGCCCTCTCGCACGCACACCCGCTTGGAGGGGGTAAGGTATCAATGCGCAATGTCTTGTGCGCAGCAGTCAGTGAGGGGAATCGAGTTCTCCCACCAAAGTCGAAACAGACAGACATTTTCATCGTTTCCCCTTCGGACAACCTGCGCATAAGATTGTTGGGTCTATGAATATTTAAGTCTATGAGCTGATCGTTCAGCATAACCTCACCAAATTTACTTATTGAATTAATTTCCATATTCATATCCTCCGTTGTGGTTTTAATCCTTTTTATCCCATAACGCAACTCTTCTGACGACACAACTTTTATCAATTGCTCAAAATCCATCGCAGAACAATGCAATAAAATCTCGAAACCGCAACAACAATGGCGACCATAGCTTCGATAAGAGCGAAGAAAAGTACCAAAGGGTTTTCGTAGCTTTTATCGTTGGACGCAGTACCGACGTAGCCGCCCTCATTTGTCATCACATGAAAACAGTAAGCTCTATAGTAAACTGGAGGGCGCACTATGTTTGGTGAGACCGTGACGTTGGGTGCCATGTCAGTGAACGTATATTAGTCTCTTGTTATCCTACCTTACTGCTAACAATTGTCCCTTTTGAGTTAATCTAAACGATGCTCAACTTATGCCTTGGCCTTCTTGATCAGATTTTCGCATTTAACTCAACATTCTAGAGAGAGACAGAGATACGCTCCAGGTGAGCCGACCAACTGAATATTAGGCGTCATCCACCGGAAGGACCTCCAACATGGGAGTTATGTATCCAGTTTATATAGTTGAGACCACTGCGTGAAGGTTAGCATTTCGTTACTCTTCTCTTTCCTCTTATCGCTGATCGTCGTTCCAACATAATTGTGCACTTCGACTAGAAAGTAGTCAGTCAGTATGAGAGTATCCGTCCAGGCAGTTACGTGTGTGTGTGCCTATACTCAAAATCACGATACTTTGCCTCCAGAAATTCAACTTCAGAAGAAAAATCATGAATAAAAATGCACAGTGATTATTTGTTTATTGTATATTAGTCCCGGTAAATTACTTTATTGTCCTCAACGTGATCATACGCAGTTTGTTCCAGCTCTCTTGACAATAAATTATTTATATATTTATTTATTGTCAGTCTAATTGGCTTGATGTTGGTATAGAACCTGCTCTCAATGTAGCCAACGCTTTAACTTCGCCATCGTCCTTAAAAGTAATGATAAGGGTACCACGCGTTCTGTTGGCAAGACATTCGAACTTGAATCCATTGCCAACCTCGGACACCAATTTCATTCATTTGCTCTGTTCTGTACTTTCTGCATAGTGTGTGTGGAACGAATATTAACTTGTATTTATTTATAGCAAATAGTCGCTTTTGTGACTACTATGAATATTTATTTGGGTATTATTTAAATCCTTTGTGACCGCGCTTTTCTTGAAATTTTTCTAGCAAGATGTAACGGGACGCTTTAATCTCCCATTGTCAGCTGATGAGAATGACATTGTGGACCACTGCCTGCACGCGAATGAGTTTCAAGAATTTGTTTCGTAGAGGTTGGCAATTTGTTTAAGACAGCCATATTAAATACTTTTAAGCAAAGTATCGTAACTTAGAGTATACGTTGTATTGTGAGGAAAGGAGTTGGACACGGTGGAAGCTAGCGTTGAATACTTTGTACTTTGAACTGTGTAATCTTTTTTGTGTTGAAGTAAAAAATAGTTTTTGTTCTACCAATTCAGAAGTGGGATGTCTACGACAATAGGATTTCGTTCGGTGCATGTGATTGGAAATACGTGGCTGCAATTATCAGTTTCGAGAATGAGTAAACTTACCTTGGCAGAACAAGAATTTAAGGATGTGAAAACTACGCCATCGCAGTTTGATTACAAGGCCACTACAAAGTCTAATTTTGAAGAATTGACAACTACAATCAATCGACTACTTCATTTCCGAATGAATAATCTACCAAATATATGTATTATGGCAGAAATTATCTAGTATTATGGCAGATCCCTGCAACGATGTACAAGAGTTTGACGGGTAGCGTGACTCTTGACAAGCAGTAGACAGGCTGTGTGAATTAGAAACTATAAGAGTGACACCAGTAGAGTGACTCTGTGAGCTTGAGTGTCACATCGCTACACCTAGTCGGAGCAGCACATAAATGGTTGATATAACTGTTCAACATTCACAACTTTGTAATCCTTCACTAACACCTTCAAGGATACGTTTACGACCCCCGAATCATTAATGCAAAACGTGACAAGAATGCTTAAGAGAGTGCAATCACAAGGGGAAGCCGACCAGTCATAGTTCCACGACAAACTATTCTTGTGTTAACATCTGAAGATGTCAGTCGATTAAATAAAAAAGAGGTGGCAGTAGGATGTTGATCGCGAGATTTATGCAATTGTATTATGTACCAAATATTTAATGCAGTTAATGAAATATACCTTTTTTTCATTTTCTTTGGTCGCTAGCAACCACCTTGTCTGTGTTGCATACGCAATACAAGGTTCTATATTGCTTTCAACCTCTTCTTTATTTTCATTCTAAACTTTGCCATCAGTGTTGCGTTGCGTGTTACTGCCGTCGGGGAGGTGTGCGATCTACTATCTAGTCCAACGTACTGCTGTGCGTATTCCATTTATCTTACGTATATACTCCATGCATAATGTTTACTTCTACTCTGTGTCTATTAACCTTTTTTATATTTTGTATTCAGTACGTCTTGTCTCATATATTGTTTTATGTAGTTCGCCAACTGTTTCTTTTCGCTAATATTACTGCATCCTTAAATATTTTCTTTAATTTTTTATAATTTTGTATGAGTTCGTCTGTTTCTTTCCCAGCCCTGTTTTATACGCTGCTACGTGTGTCGTGTACTATTCAATTCTTTTTTTGCCTAGTGAGCTCATTATTCCACCATATTACTGGCTTCCTATTATCTCGAATTGTTTTTAGAGTTTTTGCGTGTATCTGTAACAAGCTTATTTGCAACGCATCCACATTTCTTTCCATGTCCCTGGCCTTCCTCATTCTATTCTCCACCAATTCTATTAGCTCCCTTTTTCTGTCCTGTAACTTCTTCCAATCTATTTTGAGATAATCCAAATTTTCTGATTCATTCTGTTTGCTTCCACCACTATCTCTATTGCTCTGCGATCACTCTGCAATCCTTGTGTTATCTGCCATTTTGTTATGTTCCCTTTGCTCCACTTGTTTTGTAATGTAACATATATTATTGATTTGCCTCTTTCGTTATTGAAAGTGTATTCTCCATAGTTATTTACAATGATAATTTTTGTCTCTAGTAGAAATTTTTGAAATTCATTCCCTCGTCTTGTTGTACATGTGTCTCCTAACCATTTTGTTCGTGCATTTGAATCTATACATAAAACCATATTATGTGTCATATCTGTTCTGTTATTTTTCTTATCATTTGTAAATCGTCACGAATATTTTAGAGTATTGACTGAAGTAATTTATTATTGTAAATTTTATTGTATTTTGTCTATATAATACTACCTGGCAATGTGATGTGTATTGTTCTTGAATCAACACATCTCCTGTGTCCCTGATTATCACTGCGCTCCATGGGTCCTGGACCGCCACTACCCTGTACGCTAATGGTACATTTCGTATTTTCCCGTTTACATGATACATTTCCTGAAAGCAACCTATGTCTATGTCCTTTCGACGCTTATATTCCCCCATCTCTTGTGTTGATAATTTTTATATTTGCTTATTTCGCTGCATGGTTTTAATCATATTTTATCTGACTTATCCATTCCTTCTGAGCCACTTTATACTCTGGATACTCCCTACTCATCGTGCTATGCTCACTGTCGATTCCCCTTCGACTGCAATTTACACATTTTGATTTATCTCCTTTCTTATTACAACTCTCATATCTATGGTCCTTTTCACCACAATAACCACATACATCTTTTGCGTCCCTACATACCACTGCCACGTGTCCTTATTTATGACATCGGTAACACTGTAATGGTTGTATATCTAAATCAATCCTATAACTCTGTATATTCATACACTTTCCTTAATATTTTTTCCATTATTGGCCCGTCTAATTCCAATATCCAGTTCTCTAAATTTCGTGTACGTTTCTTCTCCTTGTATACAATCCAAGGAGAATACCTTGTATCCTTGTAAAATATACCAAGAGTTGTTGCGCTACGATCGAGCTGACGAAAGCAGAAAGTAATCTCTGTAGATAGAGAACGGGGTCTTCGTGGAACAACACCAGCCGCAGTGGCATCCTCGGGTTTTCCGTCAGTGGTGGTTATATCGCCATCATTATCAGTGTGGCTGTCAACTGCGGCTTCAAATGCAATTAAGTGCTTCAACTGTGGTGAAATGGGGAACCGGTTCACACAGCGTTGTAATCCGAGATGGAAAATCATACTTCAAGTGTTAGGTTTTCGGACATGTGGCAAGCAGGTGTGACAAACTTCAATCACAACCTAGCGATAATGTACGTATAATACGTAAAACTGAGTTTGATTATCAATCTGCGAAATCTATTGAGAATATTAATTTGGAATAAGGTGGTCAATTTTATAAGAGGGTTACAAAAATTGAGTTACAAAAATAATTGAACTACTCAACAGGGATGTGTCAGCAAGGAAAATTAAAATGATTGAGGAAACAGCTCCCGTTAGATTTGATAGAATTGGAAATTTTTAGGTCACTGAGATCCAAGTCGATCCTATTGTAGAGCCGGAATTGGATGCAGATAGTTCAGTTACTCCAGGACGAGATGAAGATATAAAAATGCTGAAACAACAAACCACCAACAGCAGAGCAACCTCGTAATGAAGAGCTGAAGTGTGTTGTGTCTCAAATCGTGAATGATTTCTTATTTCCCTATCACACATCTTCTCTTAATGCAGCTTAGGATAATATTTCTTTGGAAAGACAACATATGCCACCCAAACATCTGTTTTTAGGAAGGGAGAGTTGAAACTGAAATAAATGTAAATGTTAGTTTGGAGGGGTTTTCTAATAAAGAACATGTACAAATATAACTCTGTGTCAAATGATGATCAATTTAGAATTTTCACCTGACATTTTTTATTCTGGAGGACATATAGATTCGTGTAAAACTAAAACTTCTGAATTTTTGTTGATTGGTGATCTTTGGTGAATAGCTTAGTCAGCTCTTTCTGAAAATGATGAGCTTATATACAAGTCAGAAGATTATGAAAAAATGAACATATCAAGAGAAGAGGAATTGTCATGCCAATATGAATCCGTACTCCTTCCATAAACCAATTTAATGAAAAATATTTTTCAGGGGTGTCAAGTTTATGTCAGAAACTAAATAGTGTCTCCTCAGGTCAATTAAGGTTCGCAGTTAAGCTAAAGAAATCCAGAGAACTGACGAACTTAACTATGATTTAATAAATATTGGTGAGATAGATGATAGTGAAAAAGAAAATGAATATCAGGTTCCTCCATTCAACTCAATTTTTCAGGGATCTGCAGGTAAATTTGTATGTAGCAAAAGTAAGGATTCTGATTTTGTCACCTGAAAAACTCAAACTGACAGGAGGAGATACAATGGACTGATCTAGGAGTATCAAACCAAGTAATAAATTGTGAAGGAAAAAAAAGTATTGCGTATGTGAAATAACAGATGTAATGTGATGCAAATTTTCATGATCTAATATTTAGTATTCGATACTTTTTCGTGTTTTGTTTGTATTTGATTCATCTTTAGTATTATGTTTTGTGCTTTTTTCATCTGCTGTATCTTGAGTGTTCAAAGAAAATATTTTGTGATTTTCTTAATTTTTCTTTACAATTGAAAGAAAATGTGTTGTGTCTTTTTATGTTTTAATTACAAGCAAACATGAATTTCAGTAGTAAATGTTGTGTGCTCTAATGTGTTTTATTTAGCTTTAGTATAGAAGTAAAAATTTTTATGGCATTTTATGTTTGGTTTGTCTGAACTGTTGAACGAAAATGTGTCTTTTGTTTTTGATTTATCTTTAGAATTGAAAGAAAATGTTTTGTGTTTTTGTTTGTTTAACTTACAAGCAGATATGTATTGCTATAGATATATCAGGGTTAGAAATTATTAATTGTAAAATATGTACGTAAATTAATGAGTGCAAGTTATGTATAATGTGTATGTAATTTTATTGAGGGGGAGCAATTTCATTGTGGTTCATCAGATTGAGTAAACCACAGGATGACCGATTATTGTATTTAAAATCTTTGGAGAGAGCCATTCTAGTGGAGAGAGAGACAGAGTGTGTGTGAACGAGTGAAGTGCCGGGGAATCGCAAGATGCAGTCAGTATGAGCGAGTATGAGGGTATCCGTCGAGGAAGTTGCGTGTGAGCGTGCCTACGTTGTATTGTGAGGAAAGGTGTTGGACACGGTGGACGATAGCGTCGTAGAATTTACTTTGCACTTTCAACTGTGCATCGTTTTTTCATGTCGAAGTAATAAATAGTTTTTAATGCTAACAATTCTGTATTCTTTTAGTATTAAACTACTTGCCCGTCTTTGTCTCGATGTCAACCGCCAATGAAGCAGTAGGTGGTACATATCTAATTTGTTGCACGACGCTCCATTTGTTTCTATGTAGGTTAATGCTCGTGGTCCCTGATTCATATTATTCTCCGTATTTCCCGTCTCTTTATATCTCTTGACTACATAACAGATGAGAGTTCTATTTTCTTCAAAGATATGGGTATCTTGTACTACCAGTCACAAGCTGTCATTCACTAAGGCTCAACCACTTGGTATCCAGCGTTTTAAACGGAGGTGAAGACGTAATACATTGACATAAAATGACTAATTGGCATAACAGTTCAAGCGTTTCGAAGTGTGTGAATACTACCTTGACTACCAGATTTTATGATTTGTCACTATTATATGAACTGATAAAAATTGATAAAGTCGAGTGTCCAAGGATAAAAGCACAGTACAAGGGTTTTTACAACAGTTTTCCTCTCGTTTTAACTATGGTTATTTATAATGCCGTGACAAAAATATGTGTGTGCAAATACTTTTTGAAGCCATCGTAGATATGCAGAGTCGGTATTATTACTAGTGATTCTATGTAACTTGTTGTGTACATAGTATCGATATTTTTGAAAGGTGTTTTTTTTTTGAAGGCAGGAAGAAATGTTCAAAAGACACCTTGTGGTCCGTACCACGAGGCGCGTGGGATTTATACCCTCTAAAATCACCTCCCTCAACGCCTTCACATCTCCCAAGGCGTCAAGCATTACTTCATGAGAGGAGTTAACTGGCACCTTTCCTCATCTGCTAACGATTGGTTTTTCTTTCCTTCTTCGGAAGAAGCAGTGTTTGAATAACGAAGACTGAGTAGTTGGTCACTACCTCCCACACTTCTCTCTTGGCTAGCATCATGGTGACTATTTCTTAAGTCTCAGGTCGTTCGCGAAACTTTTTGCATAGCCTCTTTGTTCAGGCGCCGTTTCCTGTAGATTCTCTGACGCTCATGTACCAGCAGTTCGATGGGAGCCATACCCGATTTCAACAAACTGCTTCCTAGGGTTCCCTCTCACCCCCAACTCACCAGGACACAGCACCCCACTCCCAACAGTTAAAACCCTCGGAAACTCTTTCCGTCATCTGCCGCCAGTTCCTGGAAAACTCCGACAGCCCCTTTCCCCTCGCCAACCCCGCAACCACCATTCACTTTCCATATAATGACCTCCGTTCGGAGTACTCTGCGCACTCGCTAAAAATATTCTTCAATACTCAGGTACGTAATTTTGTCGGTTTGCTCACTCTGTATTTGTTTTCTTTTATTCATTTTTCATTGTTCTTTCCTTTCTTTATTTCAACAACAACAACCAAAATTACACTTTTTTCGATACTGTTTAACTCAATTATTGTATACTTTCATATTATGTTTCTCTTTTTTATTTTTTTACTATTGTCATTTTATGTACTCCGAGCGGATCGTATATCGTAAGAGCCACCTCCTGGAAAGGAGTTCAGGCGAGTGAGAACGGCGATGAGAGGACTTGTGTTGTGCTAAAGTGATGATTTTTTTGGTAGAGAAAAAAAATCAAAGTACAGGGGAAAAGAACGGACTGAAGAAGGATCCAATTTTTCCATTGAAATATTTTTTGTGTTTAAATCTCTCTAGGGAGAGAGTTGGTGGCAGCAGGGAACCGGAAGAAGAAGAAAATCAAGGAACAAGCAGCTGAAGGCCTTCCTCCCGGTGTGGTATTTTTTACAACTGGTGGCATAGTGGTGGGATACGATCCGGTGTGGTACGATACTGGTGCCAAGTTCGTTCGAGAAGTCCCGGGAAGACCCTAACACAACGAGCGCTCAAAAGCAATCTGTGGCTTCTTCACTACAACGAATTGGTGAACCCGCATATTCTTGGATACAATTACAAGTCTCAGATTCGTTATCGTTATTCGTGAAGTGAAAACTGGTACAAGTAGAAATGGCTTTTGTAACGCAGAATATTAAGGCTACTTTAATAGACGTCGCGGGAGAAATGGGGCTAGAAGCTAATGAAAGCATGAATAAAATGCAGTTAAAAGAGTTTATATTAAACGCAACTTGTTATGAGGGAGATTCGGTTAAGGGACTAAAGGCAGAGAAGGTACGCGAAGCGGAAGCAATGGCAGCACTCGCGATAAGAGAGTCAGAGCGCCTTTTCAAATTGGAAAAACTGAGAATTAGTACAATGGGTTCAATGAATTTTAGGGAAAAAGAAAGTTCTAACGTGGATATAAGAAGAATAATCGGAAAGTTTGAAAAGGATCGGGATTTAGGACTATATTTAAATCTTTTTGAAAGACAGGTTTCGAATTTAAATATATCAAAAAACAGATGGATCACTTATTTGTTAGGTTTATTACCATCCGGAATTTCACTACAAATCGTGAAAGAAATAGACAGTCACGATTACGAAGAAGTAAAAGAAAATTTATTAAGAAGGTTTAAAATGAGTGCGGAGAAATTTCGAATAGCTTTCTTTTCTCGCAGGAAGGGAGACAGTTAAAGATGGGAGAATCCAAGTTGTCTCCTTTGAAAAGTTGAAAGAAACAATGATCGCGGATCAGATGAAGAGAAAGGTACATCCAGACGTAAGGGAACACTTTGTAGAAAAGTGGGCCACATTAAATGACGCGAAGGAACTCGCCACTGTACTCGACAAGTACGAGTTAGTGAAATCCGAAATACGGAGGCCACAGAGAAACGCTGGATCTAACTCACCTAAATTCTTTTTTAAGGGAGAAAAACCGCGTGAAAATGTTCCGAGTAAAACGTTAGAAAATAATTCTAAAAGTTTTAGGGAAAGAAAACCCGCAGAACCAAACAAGAAAACTACGGTTAAATCAAATAGTTCAGTGTTTGAAAAACCGTATGTGAGAAAATGTTTTATTTGTCAAACCACGGACCATTTGTCGTTCCATTGTCCTCAGAGGTCAGAGTCAAAAACGGTTGTAGAATCTGCACAAAATATTACGGAAACCATTCCGAGCGTAAATGATCAATATATTTCAACGGAAAAAATAAACGGTTTACCCATGAAATTATGGAGGGACACAGGGGCTTCAATAGACATTATTTCACAAAATAACATAAATAATACGATGTATGCAGGTGAAACGATCTGAGTCACTCAACCCTTGGATTAGCACCCTGTATGTCTGCCGTTAGTAGATATAAGTGTAGAGGCTACAAATCTAAAAGGAGATATAGTTACGGTGATCTCACAGGTCGCAGTAGTGCGCAAGGAGTTAAATCGAGGCTATTACCTTTTAGGGAATAAAACTGTGTCTCTTTTAGAAAACACTCCTACTACTCTTACGTCCGAGATGGAAAAGATCAATGCAGTACTGACTCGAAGTCAAACGCGGGAGGAAAAGGCGAACGAGTGTCTAGAGCCGTCCGAGGCCAAAGGACGTGAAGAAACGCCACCGTAGTTTATCAATTTGTCACTAACTGATCTAGACATTTCCACAATAACGAAGGTAAAAGTAACAGATTTTGTTAGAGAACAAAATGAATGCGAAACTCTTCAAGGGTTTAGAAGTGCAGTTTTGAAAGAAATTACTCAGTTAGGAAACCAAGTATTAGTTAGAAATAAAAAAGACTATAGTGGTTACATTCGTCAACTCATAATAATACCAAAAAAATACCGAATGGAAATTTTGAAAATGGAACATCAGGGCATGTCGTGCCACGTAGGAGTTTCCAAAACTAAAGATAGAATATGTAGACATTTCTTCTGGTCAAATCTTTATAAAGACACTGAAACTTTTGTTAAAACTTGTGAAACATGTCAAAATTTCGGCTATTCTAACGACGCGAAAAAAGCACCGTTAAAAATAGTACATGTAGTCGGGGAATGTTTCCGCAAGCTCTCCGTCGATACGGTGGGGTCACTTACTAAATCTAAGAAAGGGTTTCAATATCTGCTGACAGCACTTTGTACAACATGGAAATACCCGGAAGCAATTCCTTTAAAAGATATTTCGTCCACTTCTATAATTGACGGTTTTTTTTATATTTTAGTCGAACTGGTTTCCCGAGTGAAATACAAACCGATCAGGGTTCTTCATTAATTAGTAATTTCACTGAAACATTTTTGGCCAAATTAAATATTAAACACAGGTGTAGTTTATCACCCACAATCCAATGCGGTAGAACGACTACACCGTACTTTGAAACGTATTTTGGTGTCGTGTTGCCGCGAAGCAGGCGAGTCGCGGGACCAAGTCTTGCCTTTGGCTTTGTTCACGGTTAGAAACGTGGAAAATGAAACCACGGGTTTCTCACCAGCCGAGCTAGTTTTCGGAAAAAACCTGACTATCTCTCGAAACGTTTCTCCACGAACACTTATCTGGTGGTACGGAAGAAATGCAACCCGTTTTAGACTATGTGTATTCTTTTGTAAACAAGTTATCTCATTGTCTCGATTTAGCTGTTTCAAATAGCGAGTCGAGTAAGGAGAAACAAAAAATTTGGTATAAGCGAGCTGTAAAGAGAACTTTAATGGAAGGGGATGCATGGTTCTCAGGGGATGTTCACTACCAAATGGATAGGTCTGGGGAAGGTGGTGAAAAAAATTTCTGAATTCAATTATCTCGTGGAGATGCCCTCAAGACCGAATAAAAACACCATATATCATATAAATATGTTGAAACGATATTTTGATCGCAATATTATGATGCAAAATATTGTAGAATCCGTGGAAGAAGAGATTCCTCTTTATTGTGCCTCCGAAAATGGTGAAAGTGATGGAGATATTTTTAATGTAATTGATGGAGGAGAACAATTGACTTCCACAGAAACAAATGAGTTACGTGAAGTAGTTAACCGGTATGCGAAAAACTTCACTACACGCCCAGGCCTTACGTCACTCATTACCGCGGATATTGAACTGGTGAACGCAGTTCCGGCAAAGAGCCGTCCATATGGCGCGTCGTTTAGACAACAAGACCTGATCCAAATCGAAATTGTGAAAACGTTAAAAGATAACATAATTGAACGCGGAGAATCTGAATACGCTTCGCCGGTTATTCTAGTGGAGGCGTTATCTTAAGACCCACGATTATGTATTGATTATCGTCGGTTGAATAAAATAACCAAAACGTTGTATTATCCCCTCCCCAACATCGAACAACGTATTGAAACAGTGGCGAAAGCATCTTTCATTTCGTTGCTAGATTTGTCGAGAGGTTACTGGCAGTGTCCCCTCTCGGAGCAGGCTCAGAAAATCGCCGCGTTCACCACAACCACAGGCGTGTACAGACAGTTACGTTTGCCATTCGCAGCAAAAAAATGCTCCATTCTCCTTGATGACATCGCTACCCCTTACCTTGATGACAACGCAATTTTTTCAGACAGCTGGCCAGAGCACTTGAAACATCTAGAAGTAGTTTTAATACGAATCCAGGCCGCGGGGCTAACGATCAAACCTTCTAATTGTCGGTTGGGCAAAAGGGAAGTATTGTATTTAGGGCACAGTATCGGGCAGGGTAGGTTGAAACCCTCGAAGATTAAAGAAAGATCAATCGCGAACTTAGAACCGCGCACTACGAAGAAAGGTGTTAGGAATGTTTTCTTATTACAGGAAATATATAAAGGATTTTTTCACCATTACAGCTCCAATCACTAATATCTTAAGGGACCCAAAGAAACAAGGGGCGATCGAATGGACTGACGAATCTGAGGAAGCGTTTAAACATCTCAAATTAAGTTTAACGAATAAACCCATTCTCAGTGAACCTGACTTTTTTTATCCTCCAGTGCGACGCCTCTGGATCCGGTATCGGTGCGTGTCTTACCCAGAATGGTGAGTCAGGGGACGAACATCCGATTCTCTTTCTTAGCAGAAAGTTTAATTCACCAGAACAGAAGTACTGCACTAGTGAGCAAGAATGCCTTAGCATTATATTTGCGGTCCAAAAGCTACGGTATTATCTAGACAATGGACTACCGTTTACTATTCAAACCGACCATAGTCCACTAACATGGTTACAAGTTACTGCTAGCAAAAATGCCAGGTTAAACCGTTGGGCACTCTTTTTGCAGGAATTCGATTTCGTGGTAGAGCATCGGAAGGGAAAGGAACATATAAATGCTGACTTCCTCAGCAGAATATGATTGTGCCAGTGTTTTGTAAATTTTGTACATAGGATTATTGATCAAATTGGTTTACTTTTGTTTAAATATTGTTCACATGATTTTGTAATGTACTATCCTGAAAAACAAAGAAAAAAGGGGGTGTTGAAAATTTAGTAATTTATTAACAAGAAAAAAGTGTTTTAGATTTCATGTTCATGTTTTGTTAGAAACATTTCGGTTATAATTTGTTCAATTTTAGAGAAAAAAAATTCTCTTCGAGAAAATAAAGTGAGACTGGTAGCTGAGGATAAGAATATGAGTGCTCACTTTATGTGTTTTTTGTTACTTGTGTGATTTCTTTTAGCAGAAACAATAAAAACAAAAAAAAAGGTATTGTGTGAACTCGTGTGACCAGTGATCCCGAGTGAAACTTTTCGGCCGGTCAGTGACTGAAAAGCCCTGACATTCCGAAAAGACTTAAGGGGAGAGATTTGTAACAGCGTCGCCTACAGGCTAGACAATTTTAGCGATAATGCTTTTCTCCTTAATCTTACTCTGTTTATCTTCTCCCCATTTGTTGAACTCCGTTTTTTTTATGTGAGGCTTTAAGGGCTCGTCAACAAGGTCATTAGAGCCCATTGTTGAACTCCGAGCGGATCGTATATCGTAAGAGCCACCTTCTGGAAAGGAGTTCAGGCGAGTGAGAACGGCGATGAGAGGACTTGTGTTGTGCTAAAGTGATGATTTTTTTGGTAGAGAAAGAAAAACGAAGTACAGGGGAAAAGAACGGACTGAAGAAGGATCCAATTTTTCCATTGAAATATTTTTTGTGTTTAAATCTCTCTAGGGAGAGAGTTGGTGGCAGCAGGGAACCGGAAGAAGAAGAAAATCAAGGAACAAGCAGCTGAAGCCCCACCTCCCGGTGTGGTATTTTTTACAGTATGCTGGGATCCTCATGGCCTTTAGTGCTTCCATTATGCAGCTCCATCTCATCGATTTGAAAGGTTCTTGACGTCCAGGGTTACGATGTTACAGTAGTGCTTACTACCTCTATTCGTGTTGGAATAATGCGATACAGTATATCACTCAAGGATTTGAAATCGCTCTATGTTAATCGCGTTAAGGCACATGGGTGTGTTGTACCGGCAGAACGGGTTGAACAAAACTATACCAGATAGAGCGCAAATGACTATTCGAAATATCGGGAGATATCGTACAGTGCCGACAATAGCATTGAATGTGATACTAGGGATCATTCCAATAGATTTACATCTGCAAAAAAATAAATATCGTGGAATATTAAAACAGGGAGGGAAGATTGTGGTGAATGGAGAAACATTACGTTGGATTGACAAGACATCAAAGGGGAACTGACGAATCATTTGGTGACAGCTTGGCAGACGCGTTGGAATAATGGGCACACAAGTAGATTGCCATATGAGTATAATCTGGATGTGCGATTTGTAGAGAAAGCTAAGAAGTGGTTTGAGTTAATAACGGTAGTTGTACAGTTTCTCACTGGGCACGGACACTTTCGAGCATTCCTCCGACATTTCTGGAAGATAGAAGATGACGGATACGACCGTGAGACTGGACAAGAGAGACCTGATCATGTTTTATGTGACTACCCGCATTACGGATAGGAGCGGGCAAATTATGAGTTCATATATGCGACAAGATGTGTTGACTACGTCAGCCTATGAATGACTAATAGATACGAAAGAGAAATACAAGTTATACCTGATCCATGTGATCAGAATTGATAGCATCCGAATAGCACTTTGCTGCTAGTAAGTGAACGCATCGCTCCTCGGGGCGGGGACAAACAACACCTCGACGGCGGTGAAGATGTGCAAAAGAGTTTGTTCAAGCAAATAGTAATTGAAAGAGAGTACCTTGTATTGCCGTAGCAATGACTTCAACGTAGCTGCTTGCAGCTGAATAAAATGAAAAAACTACCGCTATTCCACCTCTTGCCTTGGATAGCATTGTCAGCCGTGCTCACTACTTCCGCGATGGCATCCACTTTGGAACGAGACTTTCTAAATAATAACTGATTGTCCGCCAAGCCTTTTGATCCCTCCATGAATTGCTACAGTCGATTAAAAATAATCATCTCAAGCACTTTTGAAAGGTGGGGAATAGGAGAGTATAATAGAACGGGAGAACTACGCAATTCTGAATGCTATGTGGCTAAGTGACTGTGATCCTTTCATTCTGAATCCAGTTATGAAACTATTTGAGATTAATTACAGCTGGGTGAAAAAGAACCGAATTTTGCCGGATCCCGCGTTCGGATGTTGGTGATAAAGGACAAGATATGTATACGTCTCAGTCCAATAGTAAAATCAGCCTCTTTATGAAACGCCTAGGCGCTTTAACGAAAGAAACATTCATTCTATTAAATGGCTGAAGATTTTCAGTATTGTTATAAAGAGCCTGCCCGTCGCCGCCACTTAATAAGATACCACTCACCAATTTTGAGCCTGAATCGAAGCTACAGTCCATGAAGGGGCACCCTACCCGTTCTCCCTCCCCCCAAGAAAAAAGGCCAAGTTGCGTTCGTGTTTTGGGACATGCAAGGTCTCATTTTAATGGACATTATGGCTATAGAGTACACCATTAATTCCGATGCCGACGTGACCAAGATGCAATGGCTAAAGAAGCGATTCCGACGTGTGCATCCTGAAAACAATTTTTTTTCTAGCAACTCTATCATCCGATACCAACCAACGAAAGGGCAATATAACTCGTACTCCTGAAATCGTAAGGAATATTACGACGAAATTATGAAGCAAATCTGGGCAAATGGGACAGATTTTCAACACATTTGTTAGGAAGGGTATTGAAAGTTTAATTATTGAGATAAAGAGCGTATATAACGAAAGTGTTAATCATGATACCCTACTGATGGCGCTGGAAAGGTATTGTCTATTTTCACCTAATGGAAATTGTTAAGAGGGTCACTTTCGTTAACAGTGTATTTTACATTAGTTATATCTGATGTCGTAATGTCTAATTTTTTCAAAAATGCATATTTTATATATTACATGTCAAGATTTCGGCCACTTGTTAGAGAGCAGAAAATAGATTAAGTTATGCAATTATAAGCAAATACATAGACACGGACATGAAATTAGCGTGTGGCATACCTTGAACAAGATTAAGGTTTTGAAATGATTACATTCACTTGAATATATTTAGAATTTGGGGAACAATTTTAAAACATTGAATTAAGTTTTCAAGAAAAAACTAATAATATACACATACACCAAGTTCTTTCGTACGATTTTTTTCTGAAAATTTCATTCTTATGGATTTGTTCGCTAACAAATAAATACTAAGCCTCTTTATAAAGTATCTGTGTATAATTAGTGATCTGTACATATTTTAAAGCTGTAGTTCATTAGTTTCTTGTTTTTTTATTTGTTAAAATAGATTTTTGTACATCGTACATTTTTCTATATCATCCTCAAAGACTAATTCGAATTTGAGAATTTTCATTTATCCTTTTTAAAATCCTATATATTAGACACATACATATTGAATGTACACATTTAATTAAATAATTTTATTATTATTATAATTTTCCGTATACTTTTCATTAGCATTTATTCCACCAACTGTATTCATGAATGAGGAGGAGAATGAATAACGGAGAAATAATGGAGACGATAAATGGATATGAATTTATTTACTAGACCGAGAAGAATTCTCAAAGACCATACAACTATCATCGAGAATCATGTCAAAAGCCCCACGGAGAAAAACGATCGATTGGCGCTTACGTTCGAAAGATAAAGACAATAAAAATAAGTGCACCATCTAAGGGTAAGAAAGTTCAATTGTTGTAAATTGTTTAAAAGAAAAAAAAAATTCGTGTTAATGAGATCGGTGCTTGTTTCGGTATCGTTGGAACAAAGATCTCGATCGTTATTTATATTAAAAAAGTAAACTGTTTTAAACTGATATCCTTGCTCTATGATAAAATGAAATATTTATAAAATTTTTGGAAAATGTATGTTTTTCAAATTGTAGAGAGTCCTATAAATTCTTACAATCCTGGGTTGTAATATTAACACACAACATTATATGTGTTTTTTCTTGCAATTTTAAAGTTAATAGTTAAAAACTGTTACCATTATTCTAAAGATATTCCGGTAATATAAATTGTAAGATTTGATTAATTTTCAAAAAATAATCAAATGGCAAGAGAGAAAGTTTTTCTGTCCTTAGAGTCTGCTCATTCCAATAATAAAATTCAAGCAGAAGGCGTTGTAACGTATCTGTTGTGGAAAAATAACGCGCAGTTCATAGGGAGATATACCAGCGCAACGGAAATTCAAGTGTCTTTAAAAGGGAAGGAGGTCGCATCAGTACAAGTCTAGACAAGTTGTGACCAAATGGGTAAAGGTATATGGCTTTCAACGAAGTACAAAGGAGCGTGGGTGTGTGTGAGAGAGGCCGCAGCGACCTGCGCTTGAGTGGCGGTTGGCACCAGATGTTAAAGGCTGGAAATTTTTAAAGGTACGTTACAAATAGACAGTAAACAAACCTTACGTCGTTGTGGTTAAAAACCGCCGCGTGTAAACCGCTCAAGAGAATGGTTGAGAGAAACGCCCTTGAAAGTAAAAACACTCGAAATGCAGCACATGGGTTGGCCCGGCACGTACGAAATCAAGTCTAAACCGACCATTGACAAGCGACGTCGCAAAGAGGGGATTTTGACTGCACTGGAGCGTTAGTCATGTGATTTTTCAAATTCACAGACTGTGGGTGGAAGTGGAAGATGGGCAGAGTGGTAGAAAAACCCATTTATTCCACAGGAGAAGCGAAATTTAGGCATTCCGAGACAATTTTGTTGAGACATTCGAGAACTTGAGATTCAGAGATTTTTCGGTGACAGAGATTCATTCGATAATTTTGTTCGGAGAGAAATTCTTTCTGAGATTCTAAGATGAAGTTTCAACTCTGATTATATTCTGAAATTCATTCTGTGACGTGCATTCGATTCGATGGCTATTCTGAGATGTTCTTTCGGAGATCGAGTCAGGAAGCAGTTCTGAACTTTTGAAGTTTGTGTTATTTTAACACTGTACGGACAGTTTGTCCAGGCTAACATAAAGAACTCATGACCTCTTCATTCGGTCTAAAACAATTGCAATCGTTCGGTTCCGCGATGAGCACGGGAGTTCCCGGAAACAACAAACGTGCCATTTCGGAGAACGGGCTGGCATTCCTGGAAGGGATGACGTCATCCGCTAGAGCTACAACCAGGGCCTCTGAGGACCAGCTGTGATGCCGTCTGGAATTCGGCACCTCCGCTCGCCACAACATCTGATTTGATCTGTCAGCTTAACGAGGTATTATGTAACGTTGATTGCATCCAACTATAAATGTCAAGCGCATTAGCGAGAAGAAAAGTGCGTCAATTGTAAATAATGAAGGCCCACGCTCTGAACTTTTGAACTTTGCTACACCTGTGAAATTTGGGCATTAATTGAAGAAGAGTTAACTTAATCCTGATTGTATGTTGTAAAGTTGTAATGGTTTTTCGATGATAGTAATTGTGGTACATTCAATGTATATCTTATTTGATTAATGAGAGTAGTAATTGCTAGGGAAATAATATGTGATTTTTGGGGGATGTATGGGTGTGTTATTCAATTTATGTTCTTTTATGTTATTAAAATCAATAAGTTAATTTGTTTACCATGTGTTTTCCTTCACAAGGAACCCAAGTATGTGTTTTCCCTTAGATAAAAAGGTCTCGAATCCATGTAAAAAATCAGGAGAAAGAGCTAGCCGAAGAGACTGAAATTTTGGTACGTGAGTGCGAGCCTCTACACTATTGTTGTAACTCATGCTCGTTCAAATTTTGTTACAATATTGCGTAGTCGAAAATTCTTTTGATTATCTGGCGGTCGAGAGTCAGCCTTTTTATAGAATGACTGAAAATGATAATAAAAAAGTAGTCTATTTTATTAACTGGCGGCGAAGGTTAGCATTTGATAAAGAGGATGAAAATCTTCAGCCATTTAATTGAAAGAATGTTTCTTTCATTATCGGTCGGCTCTTTATAAAGAGGCTGATTTTACTACCGAGCGGCAACATGTACGTTATTGCTCATTTAAATGTACACGATAGGTTTACACTACCTCTTATTGCCAACAAGTCTTGTGAATGGTGCAAAGGGTAGTCCAAGACAATGTGCTGAGATGATTATTCTTAAAACATTCTCTTCATATATGTCGTCTGGCATGTTATAAGAACATTCTAAGATCATTTGCAAAATTATCTTATTCGGCAAAATTTTGATATCGTTTGTGGAGAAATATTTTTTGTCATGATATATGTAATTTTTTACCACTTCAGTTATTTCGATAATGCTTATTAATATTGTAACTCGCTTTGTTGCATGTCTTTTGAATGTGCCAGTCACCCTCCCACGCCTACTTTTTCTTGAGAATGTGTACTGACTCACGTCCCACAGTACAAATCTGGTCGCAGGTAAATTTCTAACGAACTTTCGGTAATTCCAATGGGTGGAATCATCCTGAGAAAGCTGTTGCGTATAAATGCATCCTACATTAACTCCTGAATGTGGAAGAAGCGACGAAGTTCACACTAACTTAAAAGCTAGTCGTCAGTGCATAAGTGCAGGTAGTGTAGAATGCACGCCCACAGGGGTCGTAACATCAACTGCATCTGATATTTTGGCGGGGGGGGGGTGTCGAAAAATAGAGCTTTTTGCGAGTTTAGAATATGTAATAGTTAAGTAATACAAACATTTTACAAAATAGCTTATATTAAAATAATAATCATAACATTGTATTTGATTTTAAACTTTACGGACATTTTAACGTAATAAACCAGTTTTGATTCATTCTCGAAACTTATGAATAAATCGTAAAAAGTTAGGCTGTGCAGAGATCTATCGAGACCGCTGAGAAAGCAGATGCGAGCGTGGGATAAGATCTCAGAGGCCACCTCGGGTCCATCAAAAGACCGGAACACTTATCACATTCGCATCTAACAAGAAGTAACAACATATACCTGCCTCTCTATTTTGCAATAGTAAGATAACAAGCCAGTCGGTCGATCTAGAAAACAGCGTTACATTGTTCTTTGCACTGAAGATCCATTCCTTCCAGTGTTTTAGTTTACTGTGCATGATCAAGGTCGGAGCTCAATTTTGTATTTCGTCTTTTTACTTTCCCATGTACGTAGTATGTAGAAAGTATTGTAATCGTGAAAAAATTCGAAAGCGAGATTTCCACGGAAATATCCGTTTTGGCGATCCCTGATTCTGAAAAAATGGTTTTTGGTATAACGTCCGTCCGTCTGTGAGTAGCGATTCTGAGTAAATGGATGAATCAATTTAATTCGCATTTCGTATTTACGGTAGAATTTACTTGTTGTCGATGCACGTGCTCTAATTTTGTTGTACTATAAACCAAAGGGTACTTCACTTGAAGGTCAAAGTACTCTTTTGAATGTTTCTTAACAACGGCTCCAACGATTTTGCTTAAATTTTCTTTACGTAAAGTACAATAAGTATGTAGTATGTAGAAATTGTATGTAGTATGTAGTATTACATCCGTATTAGCAGTATTTCACTTGAAAGTTTTGTATATAAGCAGTCAAATAATTTCTATCTGCTACACTTACACATTAGTTTACTGTTTCAAGAAGGTTGAATAATAGCAGTATAAATGGACCAAGCAGGTGTAGAATACTCTTTTCGTAAACTGAAATGAAAGATATGATAATGAGAAAATACATAGGAGGACAGCAACTGCACTGCAGATACGAAAATACATCAATTTCTGTCTACAATGAAATTACATTTACACAACACTTTAACGATATTTTAAAGACTGATATTGTTTTGAAATAATATTCTGAATATTTATTTTACTTTCAAATTTCAAATAAAAGATACTAATAAGTTCATCTAACGACTTTGAGCACGAACCGAGCATTAAAAGACGAGAGGACATAGAGGAAAAACTTAGAGGACCACGTCAGAAATGGCCTTTTCAATATGGAGTATTTTCTCACTCTAGGCTGCAGACGGAGAAACGTATATTAGAAAGTAAGTTTTGCACCACTTGTTTTGCATGTTTTGCCGTTCCGGGAGCCTGCGTGCAGTGCAATGTTGTAGGTGAGACCAAAATGAATAGACGTGCCTTTCTCATTTCTCGAAAAAGTGATCTGTAAAGCGGGTAAATGGCTTCAAAAGTCGCGAAAATGTGCAATTCTTGTCCTTTTCAACGTCAGAATCGACTACGGGGTTCGCCGTCTGACCGACAGATAGTGCTACGGAAAGGTAAGAGTGAGTGTGAGGGGTGTCTCTTATACACATCTTTTCATTATCGGTCGGCTCTTTATAAAGAGGCTGATTTTACTACNAAGTGCTATTCGTGAATGTTCTGTGCGAATGAGCACCGTGTCTGAAGTCAGAATAATGAATTCAAGATTTAAGAAAAATGGAAAATGGAAAATTGATACTGTCCGCACCCCGGAAAAAAAAGAGGGCTGAAGGATCACAACATTGGAGGGATGAAATAAATACAACTTCTTTATAAATTTAGAACAAAATATACTATTACGTATTATACTTTAACCCCAAAATGATGAAGTGAAATTACTTGTACCTGGCATTTTTTTTGTATGTTCAAATTGCAGGTCAAGCATTTGACAGAATAGAACGTTAGGATTTTCTTATGATACGTAAAATTAGCAATTTGCACTTCTATAATCTTATTATTTTAACATTAATAATTGGTTAATACCAATTATGTTTAGAAAAATCTGAATTTATAATAAATTTGAGGAAAGTGAAAGAAACATCTTTGAACCTCTTGTGTACTTTTCCTGATTTGTATTAATATTTCTATCACATCTTGAAGCACCCTACAGCTTTAGAATTCAAAATTAAATATCCCAAGAAGTTCAACATTGGTTTATGCATGTTTTTTATTTTCGCGTTCATTAATATGACACCAATCATTTGTTTGTTTATCACTTGCTTATCTTTTTTTCTATGAATTCTCAAATAATCTAAAAATAACTAATAAAGAAATAATCGACTGATGGTACGTCGATTGCATCCATTACTTTCAGACGATTGCATCGATTGCATCCATTACTTTTTATTGCTCAATTACATTTAAACTATTTATTGCTTCGAACGTTTTCTTATATTTCTCCCAGTTCACATATTTTGAATTATAATCAGTGTGCCGCTAAAAATATGTACAAGTTTTGTCGATTTGTAGATCGGTATTTTTAATTGCATGAGGTCTTAGGCCAATAGTTAGTATTATCCGTCTACCGGATCTGTGCCTTCGGAAAATATATGAACTCAAAGCATAATTTCTATTCCCTCCCAAGGGCTCTAATGACCTTGACGTTGACGAGCCCTAAAGCCCCACAGAAAAAATATATTCCCTCCCTGGTTCCTATTCCTCCCCTGCGCTCAGTACCTCATCGCAACAATGTAGTACGTCACTTTTCTCCCGACCTGTGTATGGTGTTGCCTGAGCGATATGGCACGTAGAGACGAAAGGAACATTATTGTTGACCAAAAGAAAGAAATCTGTATCCTGTTCAGCAAGCAACCAAACGAGCACCGGAAAAAGAACGGCAAATCCTTCATGACAGCCTGCAAATACGCTAGTGTTTAGTGCTTGACTTCTACTAACAGGAAAATACCTATTGTTGTTATTAATTGTTGAATCAATTGTTAATCACAAATGTTATTAACAAAACTAAAAAATGAATAAAAAGTTTTCCGAATTTATTTGTTTATTGATAGTAGGAATCTGTTAAATACCGTTTACAAATAGTGCTCATTGCCTACACGTTTAGTACAGTAATAAAAAAATTAGAGCATGTTTATTAACTTTTTAAAATTATTGCTCTAAAATTTTGATTACTGTAATGAATATGTAGGCAATGAGCACTATGTGTAAACGCTATTTAACAGTTTCCTGCTATCAATAAAGATAAATAAATTTGAAAAACTATTCTTTTATGCCCTTTCTAGTTTTCTTACTGAGCATTTGTTATTAACAATTGATTCAACAATACCAAATATGAATTTTCATGGTAAAAGAGGTCAAGCATTAAAATACTAGCGTATTTTCAGGGTAGTCATCAAGGAATCGTCGTTCTATTCCCAGTGCACTGCTAGCTTATATAGAAGACGAAAATATTTATTAACATTTTGAAAATTATCGCACTTTAATTTTTATTAGCGCACTAAAAATGAAGTAAATGAGCACTTATTGTTAATGCTAATTTAACATTTTCCTACAATCAATAGACAAATGAATTTGGAAAACTATTTTTTTATTCATTTTTATGTTTTGTTACTAAGAATTTATTATCATCAATTGATTCAACAATACCAAATATGTATTTACCAAATATGTATTTTCCAAATATGTAGTTTTTATTTGGTACAGTTAATTTTTTTTCGTTTAACATAATCATTCTTAAATTGATACTTGAGAGGGACGCAGTCCCCTATATTATAATATGATTATCAATCATTTTTATCCATAAACACATTTCCACCCCCACCCTAGCGGTGCTGGTGGTGTGTTTGTTTCATGAGGGCTAAGTTCAGATTTACACGATATCGGGATTTCACTATCAACTCAGCGACGTCGAAATTTATGGACTCGTCACTGGTATGTCATGTTCGATATTATTTCCATGGCATCCCCTTCCCTAGGGATGCTGGAGTTTATACGGGCTGATTGTGAATTTGGACGTCTTCGAGAATATCACTACTAATTTTAGCAGCCCTGAGAACAACGATCTCAACACTAATATCGGTCACTTTCGATTATCACCCCCAACACAAAGGGTGCTTATTCCTTATAGGGGGTGATTGTGTACTTATCTGGCAATGAGGGTGTCACTTCACTTCAGTGGTTCCAAAAATGATTTATTCAACGCCAATATCGGTCGTTTTTTAAATTATGTTTACCTGTCCTTCATTCCCACCCCTACCCTAGGGATACTAGGGGTATATTATCTGTAATAAGGACTGATTGTTAACTAGGAAAGCATCTGGGATGTCCTTATCCAACCCAACGCCACCATAAACAATGGTTTCGAAACGAATATCGGATTTTCCCATTATTTTTACATGCTATCCCCTTTTCACCCCCTCTCTAGAGGTGCAAGGGATGTCTTACCCCTATAGTGCTTGTCGTCATTTAGTCAGTCATCTGCTTATCAAGTTTGGTTGAAATTGTACCGGGCACTCAAGTTATAGTGGGATACATACATAAAATATTCCATCCCCCATTTCACCCCCTTAGGGATGTTTTTTCGTAAAATCGTCTCTTAACGGATGTCTACTCCCTAAACGAAACCTATCTGCCAAATTTCAAGTTTGTAGGCTCCGTAGTTTCTGAGATTTCGTGTTTAGTCAGTCAGTCAGTCAGAGGTATTTCGCTTTTATATATTTAGATTATGTATTATTCATATACAAATCATAATATATATTATGTATTATTCATATACATATATTAAAATATGTTTTCTAATAACGTTGCAAACAGAATCATAATGAATTATAGAAATTTGCTACATAAGACAAAAAAGAATTGTTTTCATTAATCAGTTTTCAATCATCCAAGACATCAAAAATCCCATTGCCTTCTAGATATTACCTACAATACCAATTTGCGTGAACATCTTTCATAAAACCATCTGCTCATGTATCAAACAATACGCACCACTATTTAAAATGACAACCTACTTTCCCGACCATAGCAACCTCAACACTCAGCAAAATGTGGCAGTCGAAACATCTGATACGTAAACTAGACACAATGATACATTTGTCATGTCTACTATACTGTACTCTTTGCACACCCGTGATTCGACACATTCAAACATCGCCCCCCTCCCGACACTCACACATGTAATGTGCGTGATTTTGAATCCTGTAAATATTTGCTCATGTATTGTGTATATTCACCAGTATCCGTGAATGGCTGTGAATAATGAATACGTAAAAAGACTGAACGCAAATTAAAAAATAACTATACACTACGTATACGAGAAAGTAAAAAAAATCGATTTGAAAATGTACTAAGAATTTGGTAAAATATTGAGGGGTTCCTCATATGCGACCCACAAATTATGCCACAGATATGTTATTCTTGATACCTTATTTGTTTGTTTGTTTTTGTATTTTCCCAAACTGTTATTTTATCTAAACTTTATTATGTCATTGCCTGAAACAATGACAAGATGCCTAAGGAAAAAGGAAATAAAACAATTAATTTCTAACATAATATTGTTATTAATGTTGCAAGCTTCAATTTACGATGTAATTAAAAATAATATGCCAATAAATCCGTTTTTACGTAAAACATTTTTATGAAGTTTTTTGTAGGATGTACGTCATCGGTAAGAAATACAAATCTTGTAAGTAAATCTTGAACTGACAATTGAAAATATAAATTAGAACAATTATCCTATTTGCCTCTTCTAAATATTTGAATAATAACAGTATTATGTATTGTAACTTGTCATAAAAAATAAAATTATTGCAATTCACTTAGAATTTTATCAGTTTTTTTCGGAAAATGCTAGCTCATTCTATTCTTCACAAAATGTTAATAACTAATCAAACATAATAGAATATTCAACAAATGAAGTTGGGATCTCAATTTTCCGTAAGCAGTCATTCTTGCGTACGACACCGCTTCCGGAATCTGTCTGGCTGCGTCTGTCAATCTGGTCGCTTCCCTGTCGTTCTGTTATTCCATCGTGGAGATTTTATGAATAGCGCTACTTGTGACACAACTTGGTTCTACTTCAAACGACTGAACACGAAATCAAGCTGCGGAAGGCCCTTAAGAAGTGGCGGGGCTAGTGAGGGCAGGCTACGATCGACGCGTTCGGTCGTTAGGGAAGAAAGTGTGTTGGATGCCGTGGAGACTAATCCAAGCACCAACACACGTGCCGTTGCCTCGGACAAGAATGTCTCGTAGCCGTGTCCAGCGTGTTTTGAACGCCGAACCACACCTTTCATCTCCAAAGGGTGCAGTTATTACACCCCGATGACCATCCTGCACGTGTGCGTTTCGCGCAGTGGTATCTACAATAAAGTGGCCGAGATGTGAATATCCTAGCTTGTGTGTTGTTCACAGATGGGGCCACATTCACTAGGGATGGCGTATTTCATCATCACAATGAGCATTTGTGGGCACTAGAAAACCCCCACGGTGTGCGGCACCACATCGCTTCCCAGTTAATGCGGGTTTGGTCGGCGATTGCTTAGTCGGACCGTACCTTTTACCATCCCGCTTGACCGCCGCGAATTATCAGATCTTTCTGGAACAGTTTCTTTCCTGTTTGCTTGAAGATGTTCCAGCAAATGTGAGGCGCAGCGTGTGGTTCCAACATGATGGGCGCCTGCTCATTTTGGACTGGCTGTTCATAGGTGTTTGAACAGGTCATTCCCGCATCGATGGATTGGACGTGATGGACCGGTTCCCTTATCCCCACGCACACCGGATTTATCGAGCCTTGATTTCTTTCGATGGGGAGCCATGAAATCTCTCATGTATCGCGATCCTGTGGAGTCTGAAATGGATCTCGTCGCAAGAGTCGTCAGCGCAGCTGCTACAATCAAAGAAACTCCCGGTGTATTCGAGCGTGTCCGGCAGTGAATGCTCCATCGGTGTCTGGCATGCGTGGCGTCTGATGGTGCAAACTTCGAGCATCTGTTGTAACATTAGAGTGTAACATTCATGTCATACACCATTTGTAATTATGTCCAATAAATGTTTCAAATGAATCACTCTCGTTTCCTTTCCGATCTTCGACCTCTGCAACCACTTACCCCTGACGTTTGCGGCCGTGGGTTGCTAGGCAATTCTCAATCCTTATGGCGTGTCCCACCTCCCCTAGAGGTTTGTCACAACATTTCTGGGACATTCTGTATATAATTTCATACCTAATTATGTATTTTAATACAATTTAAAGTTATCCTTTATGAGTAAAATGGATATATGGACATTCTTTTTACTTTCTCATATACATGGTATAGAGACAGTATAGTAATCGAGAAAAAAACGCGAGATTTTGATCGTAATATTGGTTTTTAGTGTCTCTCATACCGAAAGTTTTTTAATATGATGTCCGTCTGTCTGTCCATAGGTGCGCACCTGTTTTGGCTAAAGTGGTGAAATTTCATTCATATTTCATATTTAGCGTAGCAAATGTTTCTTGTTTATGCACGTTCTCTGAAATGTTGTCATCTTTGATCTTCATATGAAGTACCCTTTGTATTAAAGTATAATTTGAAAAATATTATCAAAAGCGGTTCAATTTTTTTTTTAATGTTTGGCATATTAGTAGGAAAATTATATCTCTCAATCGAATCATTACCTCGTTTATTTCCCGCACACATCTCATTAATTCACTATATCAAAGGAGTTCAAAACAATTTAGTAGTGCAGATGTACAAAGCCTAGGGAGATATCAACCTTAGAAAACTATAGTCCATAAAATATCAGAAGGCGTCTGGCTATCTTCGTCACAGTCACTACTTGTACGATCCGAGAGATGCCTCCTGACATCACCTTCACACTAACATCTTTGCTCTTCGCGGTCGGAATGATTCACCTGCTGGATGATTCTTAATGCAAACTATTTTTTATCTATATCTATCGTTATATTTTATTTGTTTTCATTCATGTTGCACTGAATCACTCGTCACAAGAGACAGAAAAGTTTTCAGCATTCCTTGAAACAATCGAAGGCACAGCCATTTTTGGCCTTAGTTTCCTGGCCATTGCCTACTGCTAGTTCCATTATAAATACCCCTTTCCCTTGACAATTAGAAGTAGCCTTAATTTTCAATTTTTCATGAGGAATTTGATTTGAGATAACAGTCCAACTATCCCAGTATTTTAAAAACTTGATACACTAATGTTATCTGTACTCTTCGAAAATATTTTAACCCTTAGTATTCATACCACTTCGTACAATATACACAAGACATAATTGTTGCAATGAATTGTCATTTTTGGTACATCTGTATTTCAAGCCTTAGCATTTATGGAATATTGAAGAGGTAAATTAATAAAATTACATCACAGGGTCATTTAATTAACTATGAATTTTTGTAAAGCTATTCTTCTTGCAAGTAAATTTTGAAAGCTTTTATTAGAAAAATAGAGAAAAATTTATGAACTGAAATCACCCTTAAAATATTACATAGACTTAGACCCCTCATAAGAGGTCTTTATTTACAAGATTGAGGAATTAGAAATTAAATCGGTAACTAGAAATTGAAATATTTCTCATGCTACAATCAAAGGAGAGGTAACAGTCTAGTTATGCACTAGGTCTCCCTTACTTTCTAAAACTGAGTTGAACACAAGGTTACAAACTAAATTTTTTAATGCGCAGGGTGCCCCAGACTACCAGTCTAGGTCTTTAAAACTTTGAGAAACAATTGTTTGTTGCAAATGAGCAAAATTGCCCCTATTATAAATACTTATACCAATAATTGATTATTTAAGTACATTCAATGATTTTAGAAGCATTTTTTATTGAAAATTCACCAACAATTTGATAAGAGTAAGAAATTCTTATTTAATACTGTTCAGTGGCAGATCTAAGTTGCAATCAAAGGGGGGCTAACTGGAAAGAGGGTTCTGGGGAGCATTTCTGTTTGAAAATTTTGATTTTACAACACACATTTTATAAATATTACCTTTAAATAGAATCAATCAACTCATCAAATAGATAGTTACCAATTAACAATACTAAACAGTGACCAAATTTATTAAGTTTAAAATGGCAAATACATATTGAAGGACAAAATCAGAATTTCATACAGATACAAATCATATAATTCATGAAAATATGAACATATTAATGAACAAACAACAAATATATGAAAGTTATAAAATAAAATCCCAATCAAGAGTCTTTTTAAGATATATTCTTTAAAACGACTGTCTTAAAGGGATCTACATGTTTATCTCAGTACCAATAAATAAAGGCATTTCATAAATAAATCCGCATGAAACATGTAGAAAAGACAAATTTCGAACATCTCAAGACCGTCCTATCCTCTATGAAGCAGGTAAATGTCCTATAAAGAAAGTCGCTGCCTATTACCCCGTCAAAGCGTTAATAACATGGGATGCTAGCTGTGAGTTGTGCTGTAGGCAATGAGGTTGCGCTGCATTGCTTATACAAGTATTGCAGAGTTCAACCTGTATGGAACATGCCTAGTGTTGAGAGTCACTAAAACCAGTGCATTTAATATGCAAAAATTATAATACAAATTTGTATTATGTTTGCCAATAACATAGAAATTTAGTGCACGAAAAATCTGGTCTTTTATCAATTTCAATTTTAGGTTGAGAGTTCAGGTTCAATGGAGGGGGGGACCCCTCCAATGCCCCCACCCTTTTTATAGATCCACCACTGATACAGTGAAAAGTTGATGTATTTTATTCTGTTGCAGCATTTCTAATAAAACAAACAAAAAAACAAACCCTTTCCTACAAAAGTTACTCCTTTTTCTCAACTAAATAAACACATGCAACAAAATTGTAGTTTCCATTTATTATTTTGAAAGTGCCCCACCCCCCACCCCCGACTCCTTTTTATTTCTGTTAGGGTCACTCCTCACAATTCACAAAAAACTTATTTTAAATTTAGCAAAATTATTTCTCTGACTTTTATAAGGCCTGGACATACGGTCTAGGATACACTATATTATTTTATTGTTTGCATACCTGTCTCCCTTTCCCCTCCCAATTAGTTCTTTTGGTTTATTGCAATAAATATTTATTTCATATAATTAATTTCTGAAACAAAGAATGAACAATAAAGGTAGGACAAATAGAAAATCAGATAAATACCATCTTTCTATGAAAATTTATATAATTTTTTAAATACAGATAATCTACTTTATAATTACCTGATGTTGTCAATAAAAATATAAGATTTTTACAAGTATTCTTATGATTTAACATTTAAACAGTCCAATATCTGACTAAGATATGACAGCAGGTTTGTACAGAACATATAAACAGAAGGAATATCGTACATCAATAACATAAGAGACTACCAGCAACAATCTAAAACAAGGATCTCCCACAAATGCAATAAGTGTATCTGCACAAATAGAACAGCTTATCTGCATATAAATATAATTTATGAAAATTATTTCACAATTTATTTCAACAATATTCACTATTAACTCCTAATATATAGAATTCCTTTGGTTCAATATTAAATAAACTTTTTACAGAATATTTACATGAAATACCAAGATACTTTCAGCAGTTGAGCTACTCAGCATTTAGTTCCTAATACTATGATTCTCATTTAAACAATGATGGAAAATACTTGGTCTAATAAACACAAAGGCTTATTAAAACCAGACAATATATGACCAATTAGTTAAGAGATTGTATATCAGCACATGGTTTCCATGAACTAAAAAATTATACAATTATATAAACACATTAAACCATGTGTAACAGTGGCCAGCAGTGGCCCTACTATACTTCCTGGATTCCATGATACACACTTTGGGAACCACTGACATACAAGATAAATAAGGACATGTGAAAGGGCCAATGGGTCAAGAGTGGAACCTTGTGAAGAATGTGTGGGTAGGGAAAGAAAGATACTTTCAGTCCAGTGAAAGGGGGCCCTGAATCAAAATTTCTACAAAACACCCAAATTTGGTTTCCAGGATATAGCAAATTTAACATTTCAAGTCAAACAACACATTTCTTCCTCTACAAGTCAAGTAAAATAGAAGCAAGATACACTAAACCACAACAGAAAAAAGTAAAATGAATTTGCAATCACCAATATATATCAAACAATTTTAAGATGGCAAAAAGTACATTATAAATCTTATCCTATACCAGAAAAATTTAGTTTAGTTTGGATAATTATACATCTTACTGAAGGAAGTATCCCCCATAGTATCAGGTGCCAATAACATGTATTTTTTTAAAAACTAAAATATATACATCTCTAATAAAGTTCAGTGAAAACAAATATGTCCTCTTAAGACCAGTAGGTGTCAGATGGGAAAGAAATTGGCATTGCAACTATACTAGAAAAATATGAAAAGTTCACACACTAAGATTTGTTGAATAAGGGAAGCAATACATAAAAAGAAAACAGATATTACACAACAATAAATACACAGGTAAGAATGCTTTCATAAAAAGTAAAATTTCTTATCAATTTACCATGAATACAATTATATAATAAAGAATATCTCACAAAAGCAACAACAATACATAAACTTACATAATTTTATCTCAATATTAGCACAAAAAAGAAGGAAAAGAGAATTATCTCTTAACAAAACAAAATTAGTTATACAAAAATACATTTCACACCATTTTAAACCACTGATTAAAACCAATTTTACTTCATATGATCTATGGCTTTAGTAATAAAATGAAGCCAACAAAATAGAGCAGTAAGACATTTTATACCTTGCTCTATTACTGAAATTTAAGTTTTATACAAATTTAAAACAATAATACACAAGGCACTTCTTATTATGCATCTACACAACAATTTTAGACTTAAGGTGTTCCTTGAACGCAATCTTTAGTCATCTCTCAGGACAACAAGCCTACTGTAATGAGGGATGTGACAAAATTTTATGTCAAAATACAAGTACAATTACTCATATTTATGAACAAATATTACATACGAATGGGAATTATAAGATTTTCCATTATTATTTGCAAAATGCTCAGAATGAATGTAAAAGAAATGGATTGATTTTCCTTATCCCTTTTGTAACTTGAAGAAGCTTAACAAAATAGACAAACAATTCTTACCCAATAAAATGGCATATCTCTATCACAGACACCAATATTATTAATAAAATAGATAACACAGTAAAAATAAAATACATTTATAAAATTACACATTAGAAAATAAAACAGGAATATTCACTTCATCTATTAATGTTATCATGTCAACCTAAACTCATGCTTAAATATAAAGTTTATAAAACAATGAAGATAATCATGAAATTCCTCATGCCCTTCCTCTCCCCAAATTCTTATCATGAAGGTAATAATAAGATGGAAAAGAAGACTTTTTTTTCCCAGAAAAAGCTTACATAATTAAATCCACAAGAACCAGTATCCAAAAATAAGTGGTTTCTTTTAGGTAAAGCATTCAAATGTGCCATACCAAATTTGCATTATATTTCAATATGTCCTGATGAAAGCAGAATTTTTTTTTAATAATTGAAAGTCATTGAATACATTCAATTAATTATTTTCCTTTATTGAAAGCATAAGAATAATAATATACTCCTGTGCCAAAATTTTGGATTGCATAAATAGTGTCCATACTGTCTTCACGAACATGGGGTAAAAAAGAGACATGTGGAGCGAATATAGGAGACATACCATGCCAAAGCAGATCCAAATTTTTTATCACCATCAATTTCAATGAATTCTTTTTTTCTCTACCAATGATACCACGAATTTCTGTACAGCATCTCCTCACAACATTGCTCTGTTGTAGTTTTATAACAAATTTTTAATGGTCTTCTTTAAAAAATTACAAGTATGCATGAAAATATAATTTATTAACTTTATTACATTAAAATTTATTACGTTATAATTTAAATGAAATACATAAGTCTTTTAAGTCTAGAAAGGAAACATATAAAATACAATTCCTCAGTCAAAAGGTCAGTTTTTCATACATATCATCGACTGCAATTAAGAAGTATTTTATTTCAAAATAATTCTTGAAATTCCAATCTATTTGCTTTTCTTCTTCCTCAAAATGTAGCTTTTTCTCTTTTTTTAACATACAACTTCTACATATTCTAAATTTTTTTTAAACTTTGCATCAAAATCCTAATTATTGTGCATGAAAAATCAACAAAAATTTTCTAAGAATTGTAAATCCAAAAACTACATTTACATCCTAGCATGAGATGCTAAGGAACTTGAGTTACGCCACAACAAATTTTCTCATTTTCTGGAGCCATTTTGTCCTTCATAGAGGGCCGTACTTACACAGTTATTACTTATGAAAATGCTTTTCACTACAATGAGCTAAAATTCAAATGAAATACATATTAATTCTCCATATCTCCACTCATAATTTCCTCAAAATTTGTAGAACAGGTAAATAGAAATTATTTTTCTTCAATTTGCAATGGTATATTAAGGAACTTTCAAACTCTTGTAGATAATGGAAAAAGCTGTTGCTTCTAAAATACGGGAAATGAATGTTTCAGGCCAATGTTGGTGGTATTGAACCAGATAATCAGTTTCTACTAAGCATTGAAGTTAATTGTAACACAAAGTTTACTAACAACAATTTGATATTTTTTAAGTTTCTCAAAACCTACCTTTCTTCTTTAATTGTTTGTGCAAATTATTTGCTCAGAATCAGCTAGTCTATACTTATATTATCTTCACATCCCGAGAAAAATATTTTCATATCAACAAAAATAAACAGCTGAAGTGTTGAGAACACAAAATACATACCTTTAAATATTTTCACAACTTGGTCATGCTATACAATATAGCTATGAACAACATTTCTAAAACTTCCTCAAAACATATTAAAAAAGATCACCTAGTAACTTTTCCATTTTATTTCTCTTCATGACATAGGTAAATAATGATAATATAAAATTAAAATATTAACAACAATATTATATTCATAAATCAGACAACACATGTAACAGTAATAAAAATAAAAACAACATAAAATATAACAGAACAACAAATATATAGGTTTTTTTTGGGTGTTTACTATATATTTATTTTGTCCCTTAAAATATTTTAATTTTAGAATATCAAGCAGGTCAAGGATAATTTTGAAAATGATAAACAAAATTAACCATAATAATTAAATGATATAAAAAGTTTCTGAAAGATTTAGTACTTTGTAACAGGGGTGATGGTGATGTTTGGTTAAGCTAATAATAGTTTAATTATATTTCTTTGTGAGGTTAACATACTCTACACAATCAGACAAAGAAAGATATTACTAAAAATACCAATATTAGCTTTTAAATGTACACTTGCCAGAAAAAGCACAAATAATCATATCATGCTTTATCAAGACAATATAAATTTCCAATGACATATTTCAACTCTACAATAATTTGAAATTTTACTATGTTTACTTTATAATAAGCTTACCCACAAATGGAAACAACAAGCATTCACAAACCCTTCAACCAAGGATTGAATATCTGCTATACAAAATTCACTTTGACCAGATGTTTGTTTGTTGTCCTGAAGAGGCTTTCGATACACAGCACATAAATCCTAGGGAAAGAAAAGAAAAGAAAAAAAAAACATTGTAATTACTGCAAAATGTCCACTTCCAGTCAAAAATAAACGAGCCAATTTCAATTTAATGATTTTATACTCAGGAGAAGGGCCCAAAAGACATATCCCTACAATGTATTAAAATAGTTCCCTAATCATAAATCTCATAAGTAAAGAAACAGAATACTCACTCCTCTTGAAGAGTTGGTATCAATGGACAACATCATAAATGCTTCAAGGTAACGAGGATGTAACACCACAACATGTTGTACATTACCATCAGGAGAAAGAAAAAGACGATAATGATCAGAATATTTAGCCATTAGGACTTTAGCAAGAGACTGATACCATGTGAGCGATTGACTCAGTAAGGGACTCAAACGGGGATCCAGTTGATTTAATGGTTCCACAACAGCTAGACTACGGAGTTCACAGAATTCAATGTATGTCAGTCCTGTTGATAACTAAAATTACAAAAGAATTGTTGCATAAGAAAAGGATGTTTTTCTTGACGAAAAATAATTTGCAATAACATTTCTGAACACTGTACCATGTCTCTTGAGAACATTTCTTCTTTTCGCCGTTCAGATTCTCGAGAAGGAATTAACAATTTATTCCACAATAGATGAGTGCGGCAATGTTCCATGCCTTGAGCAACCATATCGTGAATACATTTCTGAGCTGCAGATGCACGTTCAAGTATGAGTTCATGCATAAGTTGTTCATGAGATGAATAATATCCAAGATAGTTAACAGATTCTTGTCTGAGGAAAACAAAATGGATATGAATTAAGATTTACAACATTGATTTCAGGAAGAAGGTAGTGGAATAATTACTACACAACAAATTTTTAAAGCACAAAAAATACTTAACTGTTTGTTGTTCACATAGCTAGAGAGTAAATATTAATTTCTAAATAGATGATCAAGCAGTCCCCAAAATGGATAAAAATTTCAAGTTAGCACTTGAAAATGGACAACGTTTTGACATTTTGAATAAAATGTTCAATGCTTTAAGAAGAAAGTTTTAAAACAAGGGACTAAATAATAGCATAAAACAAGTATGTTACAACATCAATACTTGAAACTTATACACAAGATGTCGAAAGACACATTATTAACTTCTAAGATCAATATTAAGTATCCTGATGTGGAACCTGGTGACAACTTGTGATATAAATTTATATTTAAAGTGATTTTGGAATAAAAGGAATAAAAGAGAATCTTTTTCCAGAGTCCCTCAAATGGTTGACATTAGATATACTAACCACTATTGAATACACTATTATTTGTTCCCCCAACCCCCAGGATTTTAGGATGATTTGTCAAATTTCCTCACATTCCCCTGAAGTCCTAGAATTCTCTTTTTAAGAAAAATATTGATTATTTATAGTTATATTGTGATAGCAGGACAATATCCAACAGGTTAGATGGGATATCGTGAAAAAACCAACAAGGGATAAATACTGGACTAGCAATGCGATGAGAAAGAAAAAAAGAAGGTGCGATTTATAGGATTGCCACAATATCAAGGAATGTGTTGAAGTGGTCCAAAACATTATACAACCAGCATCACATTATTGGTACTTGCATCAGTTAATTTACTTAATATGGTAGGCCCAAGTTAAGGTCATCCTATTGGCAAGACAATGGTACAATTAATAATTCATGGTGCACGAAAAGGTACATAAAAATGGTTGATTGTAAATTGAAAATATGTATATTTACATTTTATTTGGCAATTAAGGGTCAGATATTATTTATTTACAAAATGAGAGGAAATAAGGGGCAGGGGGCATGGAAATTACACAAGTACATGTGGTATTGATTGCTTTATGCGCATACTGGAGTCTTGTATCTTGTGTTCGCCTGATTCTGATGAGTGACTGAATTTGATTAGAACTATGTAGTATTCGTTTTAACATTAATACTCTCTTGCTCTCCCCTCTATGTACCATATAAAGAAGCCTCAGGATTTGGTGCATCAACTTCATTCTGAATATTCACAAATGCCCCTTCCTCAGAATGTTCACCAATGACTCATAGAGAACCCTTCTGTTCTGTACCTACAAGTTTCACCAGGTCCTGTACATCCATTACTAGTACACTGAAATAAGCAAAAATAGGACAAAAAACTCACAAAATTTTTCACTTCAGGAATTAATTGCATGTACAGAAAGTAGTATTAATAAAAACTTATACTCTCTTCCTCAATTTTTCGGAAGTCTACACCCCTAAATTCCACTCTCAAGGTGCACGATGGCATTTTTTTCTGTTTTGTCTCCAAACAGACAGGTTTTTGCAAAATAATTCAACATGAAAAAACATCCCTTATAAAATTTCCTATGAAGAGAGTTATATCAACATTTATGCAATAAATGCTTTTGTTCTTGTGCTACAAGATCTCCAAACAGGGGGTTGTTTTCAAAATCTCAATTTATCAACTATTTTTCGATTAAGAAACAATGCGTATTAATATCTCGTGGGACCTACGAATCTGAATGTAGCAAATATACATGAGCAAAAAAAAATCTGGTTGCGATTTACAAGACCCGGTGATCCCGGAACTATTTCGTCCATTATTTACTGTGCGCGCATTATCAGTGTTTCTCAGTATTTTGATGTTAACATGCCAATTGTCTAGTCAAAAATACTACATGCTTACTCGCACGCACTGGCCTCTCTCATGGATTTTCGCGTAAATAAAATTGGCGTTCACAATAAAATAATTTATTAAATGCCGTAAAATTTGAAGATATTTCGTTACATTCGGTCAATCCGTAGAGGAGATATGATAGCGAAAACTCAAGTCACCATTAACCAGACGCTATCTGAACGTCGCGACGTAATGAAGCGTTCGATGTAACTCCATTGACGTTTCCACTTCGGACAAGGTAGCGCGAGAACCAATGCATCAATCGCAAAAATTGTATTACTTTTCCCTTATTGTATTTGTCCTTACCTTAAAGTGTTTTTTCCATACAGAGTTCTTTCGCAACAACCTGACCATTTCGAGACAAAACGGCAACAACCGCGAGCGTGCACCATTGGCATTTTTTTGTATTTGTAAATGGGAAACGTAGCGTGCTATTGAAGCTTATCTACATGGAGAGATAGGAGGTAGGAGTTGGGTGTTAGGTCATTGTTAGTAGATGGGCAGCTTAGCTGGGTTTACCAACAACTTGGCCCACGTGGAGGGGTTAGTAATAGTTAGAGTTATTGATACTAGGAGGAGCTGGATAGAGGAAGGTTGGTTGGCTTTTCAGTAATCACAGCTATATGAACTGGGACATTAATGTGAAAAGCTATATCGGGAATCGCTCGAGTTGGTGAGGAGTGACAACACTATCACCTGAGTCACGGGTGGGGCAGGTGGCATTTCGAAATGAGTGGCTCCGAAATAACTGTGGAAGAGTTAATAATGGAGAATAATATCACTTTCGACAACTAATTCGAAAAGTGCAAATTGTAATGAACTGTTCTGGGGAACGGTTTTTCGTCTAATTTCGGTGTACTGAACTAACTTTTGACGTGAGAAAATTCTTCAATTAATGACATCAATTGTACCACCTACACTATAATTAACCAACCAACCAAACACACCAACCAACCAAAACCAAAACCAAAATGCACATTTGAAACAGAAATCAAGACAAAGGAAAACTCATAACACACGTTATACATGCTCAATAGAAAAACCAAACTGCAAGGCAACCTAACTAATATGAAAAAAAACTAAATACTTGTATTGCGTTGAGATCTACACGGGAAAGTATACACTGGTACATGCAATATTGTTTCTGGAATTTTACAATGAAATGATCATATGTTTATAATTCTACATAAATTCAATCTCAACCAACGTTGTGATATCTGAGAAACAAAAGCTCTACAATATTTTGAATATGGTCTCCCAAAATATTGGCCACCCGGAAAGCTGTC
>NNCF01134305.1:88487-183430 GCA_002313205.1 Laupala kohalensis
TCTTTATAGTGCGATACAAGCCAATGGGTAACGAGCGACATTTGCTGGAAGTATTTGCAATTCCTCGAAAGTTGGAGAGCTTAGTTTCTGTTCAAGTTCAAGTCTGGTTCAAAAATCTCTCAAACTGCAGTTGATAGTGCAACAGCGCGCTAAGCAGAAGGTCCCAAATTCAAATCTAGGCCCCGTCTCCCATTTTCATTCAACATAATATAATCAATTTTAGTATTGGCAAGAATTAATGCGCTTTCACACAATTCTACTGTATGTATGTATGTATGTATGTATGTATATATATATATATATATATATATATATATATATATATATATATATATATATATATATATATATATATATACACATACATACATACACACACACATATGTGGAAAACTTTTGATAGAGCTATATGCGAAGTACGGATTGACCGGTAATACATAAGGTTTGCCGTAAAGCAACTTGGGTATCCCCTAACCTAGTGAGTAAACCCACATATAATTAGGCCTCACTAACGCTCGTTACCATGGTTCTTTGTTTGCCATAACGAGAATAAACATCTCGTCGTGAAACATTTTGGGGGGCAAAAGCGTCTGGATATAATCTACATTACCGTCGCAGAAGGTTCACTTTTCAATCATCTCAGCCATATGAACTGAGACATTGAAGTGAAAAGCATATATATTGTCATGATATTTTAGATTATGACAAAATCAAATAATCTATTATATTAAATGTATGACAATGTTAAGGATTCATCTCACGTTGAAAATCCGAAGCGCAATTGCTTCGAACAAAATCCGATTGCAATAGCATCGAACTACAAGGAACAACACTGTTATTGTAAGAGGGCTGAAGTCTGGAGCTAAAAAAAACGAGAGGTTTCTGCAGTGTTTCAAAAAGAAACTTGTCTAAATTAAACATATTTATCATCATTTAAAAATCGACAGAATGATTTTAGTACGAGGGGCCGCTAAAGAAAGGCCGGGTAAGACAGTTACGAGGCAATTGTTCAGAGTATGAATTCACAAGAAATAATTTTATGATCGTTCGGTGTCGGTGATGGAGGGAGTAATCACTCTAAATTAGGCACTGCACACAGATACTATAGAATCTCTGCAATACTCTGAGTATATCACACTGATGTATTCCTGATTTACTAAATAAATTTATTTCGTCATCATTCAAATTATGTCTTGATGTCATTTTATGCGATTTCAAAATTTTGGTGTGGTTTTATAATGACAAAATTCGTATATTACGCATTTCATGTAGTTTTCTATCATATAAAATGAATTTGTATGTGTAAACATATCAAATAAACAAATTAAAGACAAATAGGGAAGTAACACAAATTTTGGTGACTTGAAGATATCAAATATAAGTAAATCTTTGAGTATTTCCTTATGCCTATTAAGAACTGCACAATGCTGATTACATATTAAGGTTTTACATATAACACCATGAATAAAATTTTCTGAAACTTCATCTATTAATATAAGTGGCGTTCTCCCTAGTGACTGGCTGATTCACTCATTCATAAATGCAGAGAAAAACTGTTAGAGAAAGAAAATTCAAATTTTGATGGGAGGTTCCTATTTTATACCCAAGACAAAAGAACTAATTTGAAATTTAATTCTAAATATATAGTCAGAATTTCAATTTTCAGTTTCAACCAGTTTTTTCTCTGCGTTGATGAATGAGGGAGTGACTCACAGCACACGATCTCCAATAAGTCTTCTTCATCCTCAGATTGTAGCCTTTTAAAGTTGTCACACTTTACTGGCGAGTACCTGTCAATATTATAATAAATTATAATATTATTATTATTGTTGTTTTTATTATTAGTAGTATTATTATATTTGTAATTATTCTTGGCAACAACAACCAGAGTAATAACCTTCTCATTCAGCATGCCACAATGACCAGAATACACCAATAAATGAACTTTTCCCCACCTATGTAGTTGATGGGGAATATAATTGTTGCAGGCGAAGGATGGTTGAAACAACTACAACTCAAAAGCCACTCCCAATAAATGGTGAGCTACATTTTATTCATGTTCCTTTAACTTCAGAGTACTCCAAATTTATTTAATTCAGGATCACTTGTGACCTCAATAACTAACAAGATTCAACTGTTCAAGTAATTACTTAAACATTAACTGCTAGCAAGACATTTGAAGTCTTAATGATTCTCATAGTAACACTCACTTACTAGAGAAACTTTTCTTTCGGCCACACAACCAAGATACATACAAAAAAGGTACACTCACATATCTATTATACATCAAGGGACTACAAATTGATTATAATATATACAAAGAAATCTCACTGAACATATCTTTCACATCATGAAGTACCTTTTTCATATACTGTATACTGATGGCAATGACTAACAGTAAACCTATAGAAAGGATTAAGTGATTACCATCAAGATACGACATAACAAAACCAAGCCATTTCAAACACTTATTTAACTTTACATGTCTTTCTTCATAACAATACAACAATCCTCACCATTATGCAAAGTGAGCTAACATATATCATATTATCAAAACAAAGGAAGATATATGACTTCAAGATGAGAGTAGTTGAAGAATTTATAGTTTATAATTACTTAGATATATTATTCTAATGAAGTACCTGATTTCAGTATGATGCGGCAAAAGTGGCAAGCCAGGGTCTTGATTGTCAGAAAAATCACAATCAGTCAAAGGTGCAGGTAATGCAGGGGCTTGTGGAGTGAGAGGTGCAAGAATCATTACTGGAACACATGGAGGGGCACATACTGCTTCCAAAGGTGTATTATCCCTGTCCTGGATGTCTGAATCATGGTATCCACTTGTCACATGAAGACTTCGAGGGTAGTACAACTGCATAGGATCATGTGATGCAGTTGAAACAGTGCGGAATTTCCCAAGCTTACTTCCAATCTCTAGCTTTGGAAAAAGCTCTCTAGGGCAAGATAAAAAAGCAATTCAGTGAGCTAAGCATGTGCACTGAACAAGCATATGTAGCAAAGTTGCTTATCACATACGGTTAGAGAAATCACTAAAAGAAATGAAACGTAAATATTACAAAAGGGACAAGGAAAAAATTTACTAAGCTGATAAAATGACCAGTCACAAAGCAATTTTTTAAAGGAAATAATATGGAATGATGTGTCTGGATAATTATATGGATGTAAAATAATTCTTTTACTTTTTAAAATCTTCACAAAACTGATATTCACTCTCATTTCAATTCTCAGATGAAAAGAAGTTTTCAAACTTATTTTTTACTAGGATTAAATGGTGCAATAATGACAATTGTACGGTAAAACAAAATTTTACAATTAAATACAAGATACCCCTCCCCTCAAATAATAACAATAATAATTTCAAAACTTGTTTTCTTGCATTAGTGACGTTTCACTTTCTCATATATGTAGTATATAGAAAGTATTGTAATCGTGAAAAAATTCAAAAGCGAGATTTCGACGGAAATATCCGTTTTGGTGATCCCTGATTCTGAAAAAGTGGTTTTTGGTATAACGTCCGTCCGTCTGTGAGCAGCGATTCTGAGTAAATGGATGAATCAATTTAATTCGCATTTCGTATTTACGGTAGAATTTACTTGTTGTCGATGCACGTGCTCTAATTTTGTTGTACTATAAATCAAAGGGTATTTCACTTGAAGGTCAAAGTACTCTTTTGAATGTTTCTTAACAACGGCTCCAACGATTTTGCTTAAATTTTCTTTACGTAAAGTACAATAAGTATGCATTACATCCGTATTAGCAGTATTTCACTTGAAAGTTTCGTATAGACGCAGTAAAATAATTTGTCTGCTACACTTACACATTAGTTTACTGTTTCAAGAAGCTTGAATAATATTTAGCAGTGTAAATGGATCGAGCAGACGTAGAATACACTTTTCGTGAACTGAAATGAAAGATATGATAATGATAAAATACATAGGAGGACAGCAACTGCACTGCAGATACGAAAATACATCAATTTCTGTCTACAATGAAATTACATTTACACAACACTTTAACGATATTTTAAAGACTGATGTTGTTTTGAAATAATATTCTGAATATTTATTTTACTTTCAAATTTCAAATAAAAGACAGTAATAAGTTTATCTAGCGACTTTGAGCATGAATGAGCACTGGCAGACGACTAAAATATACAGAACCACGCCAGAAATGACCCTTGCACTATTGAATTTTTTTCTCACTACGCTGCTGGCGAAGAAACGTATATGAGAAAGTATGTGCAATGGTTTGGCACCACTAGTTTCTTTCTGCAAACCAAACATGAAGCACACCGGAAATAAACCACGGATGGATCGGGAGGGGGCGCACGTTCCCCCTCCGCCAAATGGTTAAAATAATTGCCTTAAAAAGTTAATTTTACTTTAAAAGAATTTGAGTAAGCATATTGAAAGTAAAAGGAAGAACAAATAAAATTTGCTTTGAGAGATGACTCATTGTGGGACAACCCTATGATCTGGACTTTGTTCTGGCATTCGCGTCACGAAACAATGGCGCAGAATCCAAGATTCACATACTTCCGTAGGTCCACAGATTTCTTTCTCAACAATTGGACCATATTTCAACAAAACGTAAAAAAGTTTCATTCTTAAATTGAAGTACTTTAACGTCTATTTTTTAAATTTCTTTCGATAATTTAGGTTAACCATTGTGGATACACATATGCTCTCGCGGACTTTCTTGTAGAACTCGTTGAGGTGAAGAATATTGTTGTTCATGGTTGTCATTTATCTCTAACCGTTTAGGCAGCGTAAGCGAATATTTCTCTCCCAAGATGGATTTCGCCCTCCCTCCCGACTTCGACATTCATTGTTATTACTAGTGATTGAAATTAATTTGTGTATATTTTTCCATCTATAATTACATATAAATATCCCATTTTAATAATAATCTCGCTTTCAAGAGAAAATGAAAATTATTATTGTAAAACACGTTTACAATGTTCACAATCACGTCCAACGACTAAGATGCGGCATCCCGATTGGGAAACAGCTTTCAGGTGCTATTCCAGCCTCGGAAGTGATTCCGAGAAACAAGGCAGAAGCGAAGCCCTCGGTAACATACAGAACACAGTTTTGTGCTTCCCGTTCGGAATCGCCCCTCAGATATCGCTGGCGTTTGTCTCCCTTACGGATTCTAGCTTACGTTGAACAGACAATGATTTAGGCCGTTCGCTGTCATATCGGCTGCGGCTCGAAGCGTATGTGTCAAGATCGAACAGTGCGACGTACATCGGTTCGGTTAAGTTTGCACCCCCCACTTTATCCCCCACACCACATTTTATTTCATAATTTTAGACTAATTATGGACTATATTGAACAAAAAAAAAAAAAAAGGAGCAGCACCCACGCGTGGCAAACAAAGTATCAAAAATGGGAATGCTAACTTTTGCTCAAGCTAGCATCTCCACTCCAGAAAAATTTCAAACAAATCAATTTCAGTTATGGGATAGTTTTAGACTAATTATATACTACATTATGACATAATTCTTAGATAAAAATTCCTTCATTTCCACCTCTAGAGACAAATATGTTTAAATCGTACATTAAATATAAGAGGTCCTTTAAAAAAATTACTCCATGAAATCGCCTCAAAATTCATACCGTAATTTTGGACTGCTTTTAGACTACACGTTGATGAAGTATACATCCTCCAGAAACAGAAATATTATTAACAATATAAGGAAAAAAAATTACTACATGAAACTGCCTTAAAATGCTTGCTATAATTTTGGACTACTCATAGACAGGGGTGATGTAATTTTTAACCACAACTACCATTTTCTTGACCCACTAGGTGAAAATATGTCATAAAAACCAAGAGAAAAAAGTGTAAAACAGTCTCAATATACCTGCAGTAATTTTGACCCCCTCTGCCCTCTAGAAACAAGTATGTTATTAACAATAAAAGGACAAAAAAGATAATCTTACGAAAATGCCTCAATACACAAGCTGTAATTGTGGGCTTCTTATAAAGTACACATTGATGTATGTTTCAACAAAAAATTCCATAGTATACACACTCTGGTAACAGAAACATATGAAGTAATAAAAATTAAAAAATAAGACAAATCATGCAGGGAAGAAATTGCTGTAACTATTGGACTAATTATAGAATGCTTATTTACTCTCTTTAAAAATAGAGCTGTCTTCATGTACTTACTATGCTTTGGAGAAGTTAATACTCAAAAGAGTTAAAATTTCTTTGTCTTCTCGTAAAATATTATTGAACATTACTTTCAATCTATAATTCTTATGACAAAATGAAAAACTACGTCACTGTGAAGTCAATAAATAGTCTAAAATTAAGAAACAAAAATGTGGGGAATAAAGTGGGGGTGCTAACTTGACTGACGTGAGCGACGCGGCGCTATAGGGTGCGCAACATAACTCCCGCTCTAACCCGGCAGCTACTAGTCAGTCTGCAAACTATGACTCGGTGCGCTAATGAGGTGGGATGGTAGCAATTTCCACTGAAATAGCTTCAACGCCCCCTTGACGTTCATTGTCCTACGAGGTAACCCAACTGCTCAGAGGTCGATATTCTTTCTTCTCAGTCAGTTTGCAAGTAATAACCAGGAAGGTGCAATATATAGGTACGTAAATATGAATAATAACATTTCTAGATAAAGGATATTGGTTTGTATCTCGTACTTTCGATGTACCAGTTTGCATAAGATACTTTCTATCTCTGCAAGGTACAATGATGATAACTTTGTCTAATTATGAATTTTCTGCCCTTTCTTGGAATTTAAACAATAAGTAGGGAATGTATCACTATATGTTGGTAAGAAAAAGGAAATATATTGTTTATATTAAAGAAATATACATAAATGTTTTATACATTATAGTTGTGTAAGTTTGTATGATTTGTGCCTCGAAATAAATCATAAAAGTTTTGTTATGTTACTTTGAAGACTTTTTTACTTTCTCAAGTACGTGAAATAAGAAAGTATTGTAATCGCGAAAAAAATTTATCACGAAATTTCAACGGAAATATTCATTTTGGATATCTCTTGTTTCGAAAAGGTTTTAACATGACATCCACCCATCCATCTCTTTGGCGATTCTGGCTAAACAGATCAGTCAACTTCATTTATATTTCGGATTTAGCGTAGTATCGGATTGTTTTCGAAGCACATGCTCTGGATTTTTTAAAACTTTAATAAAGGGGTACTTTATATAAAAATAAAAGTATATTTTGGAAAATTTCTCAAATACGGTTCCAATTATTTTCTTTAAATTTTATGAACAGAAAGTGTAATTAGCATGTATTCCACCTGCATAAGAGGTAATTTGCTCTTACTAATTCAAGAGACAAGAACACTATTTATCAGCAGTTGAAGAACGCGATTTGTGCAGCCTTGGCGAGAATCGCCAAAACACACACCTTCAAAAATGTCACACACAACATAGTGCCACATTATTCTGTATCAAGAGAATGATGGTATTCATACAGACCATCTCGAAATGTGACAGCGTGAATGAACTGATTCTATCACAAGAATATTAGAATACAAGATAGTGAACAAATTTGATCCTTGTAACGATATATGTTAAAGACAAGAAAACCTTTTGGAGATAAATGGAAAAAAATTCATTTCATGTTCTATCATATTATCAACATTTTTCTATTGTTCCTGTGTCATTATTATTTTGCTTTATTGTTCTTAATGTGAATATCTAGGACACATGTTTTGTATTGCTCTATAACACATTCCTCTAAGTTATTACTTGTTGATACTTTTAAACCACCAGTACATACTATAATTATATATAGAATGTCCCAGATCATCCGTCAAGGCCTTTTAAAATTCAAAGGAACAATTTTGCTGAAAATTTTGTAATTTGATATGACTTTCATTTTCTCTATCACACAGCAAACATTACAAATCTCACTTTTCACTTGTACATAATTAATTATAGACAATCATATTGGATTCTTCAAACAGAGTTTTACAAACACATGATATATTTATTCATTAAATGCAATGATGAACCAACAACATTTCGCGACAAAATTCTGTCTCCTCATCAGGTTGTAATTATTCAATAACAATTACTCATTCAGTTGCAAGTCCTCACTCAAAATTATGATGAAATTTTTTTTTGTGAAATACACACATCTTGAAAATCAAAAACAGAGTTACAATGTTGTGAAAAATCTCTCACAGGGTTGTTATACATTTATGTTTTCTCATCGTTAACCTCTGTACAGGTTTTTCTTCTTGCTGTTACCATCATACATGTTGACCGTCAAAGGTAACAAAATATATACTAAAACCTTTCCTGAGAATATACCTATGAATAAAAAAGGTGTTACATAAATCGGATGAGTCAAGTGATAAGAGCACACATGGAAAGGCAAGCAAGTACACACTAAGAAAAGTAATTTTGAAAAATCTACATGGAAGTTTGAAAAAATCACTTAGTAGTCTTCTCGAAACCTTCGTGTAGAATGCCTGTGCCAAATTTTGAAGCTGTTCGCCCAACCGATGGCTGACAAACAAACATGTAGACAAACTCTTTCTTTTATATATAAGTGTATACACAAATACCACGCAAAATTCACAGTACAATGAATGTGGGTCTAAGTGATGACATGCCTTGAACATATATGATCACCATGAATACTAGTCACTAATAGTTAATAAAAAAATTTAAAAAAACTTTGAACATAAATAGCATACACATTTCAACATATTATCAAGAAAAATGTTTAGGTGTTTTTGATGCAACAATATTCAATTTTTTTTAAACTACATATAGAATTATGATTATGAAGTCTGTGAGCATCTAAATTAGTTTATTTTATAGTAGAGCTATCTGCAATTTACAAAAAATATTCCTTACAAAAGTTACTCCTTTCTTATAATAAATAAAAATCTGTCATAAATAAGTGGGTTTCTATATAAAACTTTTAAGTTGCCCCCGGTCCCCTGTGCCCCATTTACAGAAATGTTTTGATCACTACAAGAGGACATTATCATAGGTTGGTTGGAGTGATTTCATTTTGCAATCATGAACAGTGAGTAGTTTTCCTTGCTATGCATCTCATTCATCCCACCAAGCTGTGAATCTACTTGTGCTTTGGTTACTAGTCTTCAGAAATTGAGAACGAATTCCTAAAAAAATTTCTAACATGTGTGGAAGAGCAGAAACTGATTTTATGCAGATACTCAGTGTTAATTTCTGTGTTTTTGTAAACATTGCACACAAAACTTGAAGATTTCATTTATTATCATTCTGAAAAAAAAAAAGGATGTATGAGAAAAGAACAAACAGTATTAACTGTGTCTCTCACACTCATTCGATGTTCACAGAATTGCACAATCATCTAGAATTTTTCTATACAATAAATTATTATTAAAATGGGCGATAATGAAAGAATTTCACTTGAAAATAATTATATAAGCAGCCATTTATTTTAACATTACCAAATAAAAACTGTTGAGTTAGCCGAATCTAACACTAAATGTATAATTTTATCTCCTATAACAGGCCAAGAGCCAGAGTCAAAAGTTTCCCCCCCCCATCATCTGGATCTGATTGTCTTAAATATATTCTTATTTGATACAGAAAATTAGCCATTGATTTATCTTAACAAAATATTACAATGTTCCTTCCAGAAATAAACATTTCTTCAGTAACTGTTCAGTAACACACACACACACACACACACACACACACACACATACATACACTAAAAATTTTACATCACAGAAAACCAACCACTAACTTTAGAAAATACATATTAAAGGAAAGATACATAGAAAGCAATTTACCATACACAAAATCTCAACACAAACCATTAAAAATGCCAAACTCAAAAAACATTTGCTTCCTAAATTTACAACACCCAAATTTATAAAACCACATCTTGAATTTAATTCAAAATTAAATCGTAGCTAAATACTGACATGCAAAGCATTCAAAATAACAAGAATTCTTATTACCTTGTACTAGTTAGAATAATGTAATACTTAAGATGCAAGATCGATTGATCAGCACTTTCTTGTTTATCAAGTGCTGAATCATGCGAAACAATTAAAGTAACACTAAAATCATCTGTATGACTCATGTCATGAGCATCACGGTAAGTGATGTGAGGCATGTTCTCTAACTGAACCAGAACATACTCATTATCCTGAAATACAATAATAGCTTATTTCATCAAAAGAAATGTCAAAAAAACTGGATCCAAGTATTGCAATGATATCTTACAACAGAGGAGTCATTTTCATTGGTCACAGGAGCCATACGAAATACTTCCATTTTATAGACCTTCTCATGACTCAACAGATAATTAAATAATTGTTGAGGAGCTGTTGTAACATTCTGCATTGAGAGCACATCTAGAAGCATGAATGCTCACAGTAAGATCAAATTACAAAGGTAAAATGAAGTAAATTATGAATTTAAGACCATATAAACAAACTTTACCTGCATACACAAGATTCCTGGCAAAATTGGGAGCTTTTGAATAATATTTCAAAAAGTCGTCTAAAAAGTGAGTAAGGTGGTAACCTTGCTTCAATATAGCCTGTCTTCCAGATACATAAGAACTTATACTTCGTAAATGGTAGTCATATGCAAAAGAATGAAGGTGCATCAGTATTTTTATCTTATCGCATTCATCCAAGAAGGATAATGTGAACTGAAAGCAAAGAAAGGTAGATTTAAATTAAATTCTCTCAAAAATCAAGCGCTACTGATCTGGAATAAATCATGGAACATATTCAATCTCACAAACCATAGTTACTATTATAAGCAAATTTCCAACATTCTTGTTGTAGTGTGCGTAAAATTAATTTTTAAAACAGGTTACAATAATTGAATTTTTGTTAAAACATGGTCAAATTAGTAAAAAATTGATAAGATTTTACTGAAAATAAATTTATTAATCCCTCGATCAAAAAAGTAATTGGGACAATGCAATTTAAATGGAAGTCAGGGAACACGATAAAATTATACTGAAATCAAATATATGGTCTCTTTCATTCCATTGTATCACACATGTGCCAATATTTAATAATACAAAAGAATTCCACAGTTCTTATTGGAAATCCGGTTTTCTATTATTTGATGGTCAAAATACCTTAGATAATCTGGTGTCAACATCAAATATCGATTCATGGGCCCAGCCAGTTTTAAGTAATTTCACTTTTCTCAAGCTGTATTCATTGAGAATCTACAAAATTCTCTTAAAAATCACCAGAAAGAATAATTATTAAGATGAGTTCAAATGTATAAGAAGTTGATTTACACAAAATAGATCATTCATTTACTGAGGTCACTAAATGAGTTTCCGAGAAGTTTCTTCCATTTTGGAATAACACGAATGTAACTCCTAATCCACTCGTATTCTGTACATCCACTCCTATGCATGTCCTGGTACTGTAGCCCCGGGGCCTGTGTCCCATAGGGATCCCGGCACGGTAGGTCTTACTGCATAATTTTTGCACAAGAATGAAATTTATTCTGTACATATATTTTTTTCTCGAGAATGACTCAAACGATTTTTATGAAATTCGAAGATTAAATGTGTCTTGGAATGTCTTCTTTCTGAATACAAATGTCTTTCAGAGGGAATCCTCCTATGCAACCAGAGAATTCCCTAAACTCTTGAACCTGGAGTTGCAACTTGCTTTCTATCTGTCTTCTCATATCTGCCTGACTCAGGTTACTATTTTCATTCCTTGGGCTCTAATGACCTTGCTGTTGATGAGCCCTTAAAGCCCCATACACACATACACACACACACACACACAAAAAAAACATTCCGTTTTACACAGTTATCGCATATATAATGTTACGCAACATGTCACTAAATTGTTAAAAGATTACAGAACTGTAAAAGCTGAAAGATCACGATTACATGTTAGAAAGACTTACTGCATTTCTGAAACTTTTTCTGGTTATGAAATTTTACCCTTCCACCCAGCTCGAAACAAAATCCAAGCTCTCTCACATTTTTCAATTAGCACTACTAAGAACTTTATCATCACAGTACATGCCTGCATCGATACAAACGTTAAAATGTGTTGTTGAGCTGTGGTAGAAGCAGTGAGGTGGGAGGGGGTGGAACGATTTGTCCCAGGGGCCCGTGATTTCTGTCCATGGCCCTGCTCAAATATCTGTGCATCCACTCGTATATCTGTACATTTGACTCTCACTTCTTGAAGTGAATCGAATCTCACCTACACAATCTGAGTGGTTGTTGGTGTTGTCTTAGAATTCCCCCAACCTCTTCCCTAAGGGTCTGCTACACAGTCATTTCAGTTCTCAATTTCAAACTAATTGTCTGTTTCATTTCAGTCTGAAGGAAGGTTTTTACACGATCCGTTCAGTTTTAGTCTCAGTAGTGGGTCTTGTCTTGAACGGTGGAGTGGCACACCCTCAGCCTCCAAGATTAACAGAATTGAGGAAAGCATGGAAATAAGTTAAATTTTCCCATCGACACATCTTGGGACGTCGCCAAAAAAGGTAGATCTGACGATCGTCATTAGAAGTATGTGGCAACAAAATGCAGGAAGGAGAAGTAAACGTAGGTTCTAAAACATTACTGGGTATGTTTTAGCCCTCATTTATTTGTAGTATAATTATAGTAAAAAATAATTGACTTCATAATACATCACATAGCTAGGAGAACATTCCTAAAGTATACTACATTAACCATATCCAAAAGTTAAAACAAGGTTCATAAGGAGTAAAATAAAATTTTTAAAGGAATTTCTGGAAGTTACACAAAAATGTTTAATATAACAAGAGACAGTGCAACATAATCAGAAAGACAGTCAGTTTGACTCAAACTGAGGCTGCAAAAACTGGATAACGAAGCCTTACGCTGGTGTTGCTGCTCCCTCATCCAACTTGAGAAACTTTTTTCCATGAGATCACTTTTTGTAGAATCAACAAAATTCGTTTCTATCTGCTTGAGCCTTTGTTGGGGCCCTTCAGAACTCTCCTCTTCTTCTACCCCAGTGTCCATGTCTCCAGCAGTGCCTCCCCGCTTTCTTTTGGACGGAGCTATGCGTTTCTAGTGCCTGTTGGGTTTCCACATAATTCAAGCTTTTGTGCGAACCCTAATATTACTTCGCCACCCAGTCTCGGAAATAAGTTAAATAAATTTTTTATCCAATCCACACTTTAGGGCAATCATATAACCAACTATCATCATCGCACTCTACTTCAACTTTAATATTCACACGGATTTGTTCATTTAAGCCGTTTGTTCATTTAAATTAGAGTCAGCTTTTCACTTGTTCTTCGCATAATTGGAGTGCAGACACATTGCTTCCCAGCAACCTAGTCCCGTCTCTCATTTAACAAAGTTCAGTAATCCTTCAAGCAGTACTACAGCGATTTCTCAGGAATAAGACACATCGGTCAATTCATATTCGGAGATTACTGATGTGGAGGACGCTTCCGCATGTTGCAGTTAGGTGATCGATATCGTCATATATTTCTCCTGGCCTACCAAGTTGTGAATGTAGCACCATAGCTGCTCGCCACGGCCAACAATACATGACGATCGGTTTCGTTCAACAGAGACAATAGGTGAAGACTGTCCCCTCTTTCGGTGACCGCGCCCGCAACGCAACTCCGTCCCGCTGTCCAAGTCTTCCCCTGCTATCTCCACACATCCACATCGATACGCCAGGGCATCTCCCTCGGTCTGTCCCAACGGCATTCGATTTTTTCTACCCCAAAAATATTCCAAAGCATAACTGGTGTATTTATCACACATTCTCAAAGAGTTGAATGAAAGCACGCTTGTACAATTAGACTACCAGAAGAGACATTTGTATAGCCTCCGCCTGGAGATGGGCAGATTCCAATCCAAATAGGTGCTGTTCTCTCCCTGCGGTAAAATTCGACGTCTAATTAGCAATCTAAAAAAAATCTTCCAGAAACTTCCCATAAAAACATTCCGTCTTAAACAAATAAGCAACTATCACACGAGTCGTCCATTTCACATTTGGTTTCAAAAATGTTTATACTCATCCCACGTTACGCGAGGATGTTCCTCAAGGATAGGTAGTCGCACTCACGCTCTATGCACTCTAAATTAATGACAATCCTTGAGAAAAATGTGACTTAAAAAAATATTCAGACGTTGTTGCCATACGTCAATGAAAGCAGCATCCCCTTATAAGAACAGCGCTGTCAGAAAGCGGTAACAAATCGCCATCCTCAACGAATTATATCGCGGGAAAATAAATAATATTCCGACACCAACTTTTCAGCATTATGATTCCGTTGTCACGCACAGTAGAGTTCATAAGCGTACCTTGTGAGGAAATAAGAAAAATTACCATGAAAATCACAAATTGGCAAATTACAAGCTTCCATCCAATCTTTCAGTCCAATAAAATCTCTGGTAAATCGCTTGAATATATTACGTTAAATGCGTATTAAGAACTGGTATTGAAACCTTCGAAAACTGAGTAAATTCGATATTGGCAAATTACAAGCTTCCATCCAATCTTTCAGTCCAATAAAATCTCTGGTAAATCGCTTGAATATATTACGTTAAATGCGTATTAAGAACTGGTATTGAAACCTTCGAAAACTGAGTAAATTCGATATTGGCAAATTACAAGCTTCCATCCAATCTTTCAGTCCAATAAAATCTCTGGTAAATCGCTTGAATATATTACGTTAAATGCGTATTAAGAACTGGTATTGAAACCTTCGAAAACTGAGTAAATTCGATATTGGCAAATTACAAGCTTCCATCCAATCTTTCAGTCCAATAAAATCTCTGGTAAATCGCTTGAATATATTACGTTAAATGCGTATTAAGAACTGGTATTGAAACCTTCGAAAACTGAGTAAATTCGATATTGGCAAATTACAAGCTTCCATCCAATCTTTCAGTCCAATAAAATCTCTGGTAAATCGCTTGAATATATTACGTTAAATGCGTATTAAGAACTGGTATTGAAACCTTCGAAAACTGAGTAAATTCGATATATCACTTATTGATTGCCAAATTCGCTCGGCCAATCATCAAAAGCCCATAAACTGTACAGTGAAGCCTACACCTAGCGGTGCTCTTCTTAGTATTGTTGGCACTGATGTAGTACACAAGTTCACATTTACATTTTCACTACGATTTCAAAGAAGAATGTCCACAGGTCTTAGGCTGGTATTACACGATTATATCATATCACTATTATCAACGAACTTAGATGAAACATATGTCCGTGTTATGCACGATCTTTGATAATAGTCACCTATATACTTATGACAAACGTACTCGTTGAGAGAACATATGTCATATCTTTGATATCAGACATATGACAGAAATATGACCGAGTAATACCGGTCTTAGATGACTTGCCTCCTGTGACGGGTGGTCTGGTTCCTGTAGTGCACCTACGAGCGCCTACTACGCCACGCAAAGCTGGTACAGGGGAGATTACATTTCTTCTCAAAAGCTTACGAAATTTGGTTGAGAACGGAACAAGAAAAACACAATGAAAATAATACGGAGATAAAAATCGAGGGATAGACAAATACAATTATTGAAATGGCAAAATAATAAAAAGGCAAATAAATCGATAAATGAAGTAACTCATAAATGACAAATAAAAATAGAAAAATGAAATACACCAAAAGAGAACAAATATACAAAATAACATGATGAAAGACAACAAAGTATATAACGCACAGCTTTCAACAACGGGGAGTTCATGAGAGGGGATACTGGGAGGGGGCAATTTTAGAAAGTAGCTGGAATAGCAGATTTGCCCTGAGGAGCAGGGACGAATCAGATGTTTTCGATAATGGTAGAAATAGTTCCGAGATGCAAATGCCTTGTTGATCGCGTCTCGGGCAAGGAGAGCGACACTTTAAGAGAAAATAAAAGATCACGTCGAAAGTTAATTATAAACACAACACATCCAAAAATAAATTTCCGAACATTTTCGAGAACGATTTCACTGAATTGAACGGTTGGTTATATTGAAATAACACGCTCAAGCCAAACCAACAGACCTAACGACGTATTTCAGTATCAGGATCCCCATCTAACCACCTTCCTCACACATATTCTCTCACTCCAAGTAGGTAAGCTGTCTGTCTGTGTGTCAGTTTGAGATCCAAGAGCCTGCGTGCTTAGTAACTCGTTTACCAGGGATTGCAGGATTCGAGATCCGTCATGCATGGTAGCATCGAATAATACTTGAATTACTAATTTACCACTGACACTCGATATGAAAAATCATACAGTCTCTAAATTAAATTCAAGCATTAACAAATAAAACTGCTACTTACCTGAGAAACTAAAGCACTTGAAGTTTTAGATTGAAGGCGAGAACACTCCAATGCATGCAATTTAGCAACAAAGAATGGCTCACACATTGAAATTTCAAAAAGCAAAATTCCACCAAGAATTGATTTTTGTAAGTAGCATACATTACTTTCTGGGTACTCTTTTTGAAGTAACTTTTCTGATTCTTTTATTTTTGAAGCTCCTGATCTAACTCTGAAAAAAGTGAAATTTTTAAATCATTATTTCTGATCCGTGAATCAAAAATAGTTTGTTAAAGATTGAAATATTAGTCAGTAATATTAAAATAGAAGCTAAAAGAGGCTTTAATACTAAAAAAAAGAGTACATCAGGTTAGTGTCAAAATGTAACTTTCATAGTTGCAATTGAAGGTTTAACTAGTAAAGTAATGTTTCAAATTTGCTTATGATCTTCAATATATTTTTTACTTGAACAATTAAAATAATTTTGCAATATTAAACTCAATTTGATAAAAATACATCATTATTTTAATAATGAAATGAAAAAAAACATTTTTTTTTCGGAGAATGCCGAGGCCAGAGTCGTACGATGCAGGGTTATCTGGTTGGTGCCGCATCTGGTAGTTATGGCTAGGCGTCGTCAGTACGTCCAAGACGGGGTGGCAACCATAGACATAAATATAAATAGACTCAACGGTCCCTGCTGTAGGTTGTCCGTGATAACGAGACAGAAGATACAGCGATATGTCGCCTCCTCTCTCGCACACTCGCTTGCAGGAGGAAAGGAGGGAAGGTGCGCAATGACTTGTGCGCTGTAGTCAGCAGACAAGAGAGGGGAATCGAGTTCCCCCACCCAAGTCGATGTGTGAGAGAGACAGAGACACCTAACTTCGTTTTCCCCATCGGACAACCGATACATAAGATCGTTGAGTCTCTTTATATTTATGTCTATGGTGACAACCGCCTCCTGAGCACTATGCTCGTAACCACCGGTCTAATCACTTCGTAGGAAGTCTGCAGCAAGGTTGCCGAAACGTCATGCCACAACAACCAGACGCGATACCAACCGAATAGACCAGCATCAATGCAACGTATCAAAATATACTCACGTCTTCTTTGCAGTAGGAGGTTCGGTTTGAATCGGTATAAAACCCAATGTTTGCAAGTATTGTTTGTACTCTTGAATGAAATTAACACAAAGTGCATGATGCCACTTGTCTTCAGATTCGCGACGTAACTTGGTCGTCGGTGTAATGTTTTGATGTGATGTAGTTCCAGTCGTCTCCCCCATCTTTGAACTTCCCACTGAGATTTTCTATAAATAAAATACATTGATGAAAAAATAGGTACAAAAGATGTATAAGTTTTCTTCGTCACCTGTGTACACAAACATAAGACAGCAACTACTTCACAATCCGGAACCTTGCACAACCACCCTATTCGGCTTCTTTCTCTGCTAAACAACGAACCAGAGGGATTAAAAGAAGTCAATAAAATACAGCTTATTGTAGAGGTAAAAATATGATTGGATATTTACAAATTGCTTCATTGTCACGTTATCCTTTCATTGTTTAGATTATGAATGCATTGAAATTGCTGCATAAGATGCACAATATTCAATAATGTAACAGGAATTCATTATCTCACAGCATACGACAATGTATTCAATAACAAAAATACGACACTTCATTTTTCATCACACCGCCTCAGACGTTCAAGTGTCTCTGCATTGCTCGCTTCACCCGTTTACTTGCAGGTCGCGCCCTTACATACAGGTGGCGCGCCCTGTTAATAAAAGGCAGAAACCACTGCAGACTGTCGTGCCTCCAGCTCTCCACGTAAGCCGACGGGCACTGAATTAGAATATGATAATAGATCTTTTAAGAGCCAATGTCAAGTTGATTGCATTGCGCATGTTCTGTCGGCAATCTGATGAGCACAGGTGTCTGCCTATTCCAGAGCCTTCTGTTTTTTCAACATATGATCATTTAAGCAAGTAACTTGAATATTACGTTTATATATTAAACAACCTGCAAACTACGCATTAATTGATATATTTTCCGGTTTTTATGGGGTAAAAAAGCAACCAGTATCAGCATTAGAACAAACGGGAGTGTCTTACATAGAACGACAAAACATTTCTAATGGTTTAATGCTTGACATGCTGTTTCCTATTTTTGAATTCGACCAAATAGGAAAGTAAACAAACAGGAAAAGACAGGAGGAACTCTTAATACTAAGGAGACTTAACCATCACACGTAACTCTAAGAATCACATTGGGTGTTTTGACCCCCCCCCCCCCCAAATCGCCTAAGAAAAAGAAAGAACAGGTATACACAGCTTTTTTTTATTGGGGTTTCACGTCTAGCCGACATAAAGGTCATTAGGGCCCTTATACACAGCTAAGATACCCAAAAACTTGTTCAGTTACCAGACACCACAAACTTGTACAAACAGGGAGAATGATGAAAAGATCCTCATGGAACAGGCGCAGCGAAGTAAACAACTTACAAAGATACTGGACCAATTATGAACGTCACTCGCAGTTCATTCCTGCGGCAATAGAGGTTTAAAAAAGTTTGATAAAACTTTCCAACAAATATATCTAATATTTTTGTATTGAATGAGATATTGATAAAATGAGACTGCGGAGAAAAAAAGGACAAACTTTTGAACGATTATACGGAATTGCGGCCCGAAAATTAACTCAGTTTACCTTTATTGAGGATGACAAAGAACACGAAGGAATATTTTTTAAGACCTCGAACTATATGTACCGTGTAAATGGGTAAATATGAAATCTGCTCATGTCTAGATGACAATGATGTACACTTGAAAAGGTCGAGACGACTCAAATCTTCAAATGTTAGTGCTTCATGTCATAGATATTTGTTATTTGGAAATTGTAAAATAACATTTCAGATGTTTTTAGGATAAAATTTACACCACCAGAAAATTACAACTCATTGCAGGAGCTCATCATGTTTAGAACCAATATTTCTTGTATATACCACTGCATCGACTATTTCTTGCGAACATACATTGACATCCATCCGGTGTTTGAAGTCACAGCAACCGCAATACGTACGAGTGAATTTTCTACAGAACACCACAAACGTTACTAACAGTGACTAACATCTTATATTCATATAGCAGTATTCGTCATGATGGACACTTCTCATTGAGTTTGTACAGAAAAACTATTTTACAAAGGATTACTTACTTGCTTAATTTATTATCATGCAATACACCAATTAACAATTTTACAAATAGTTAAAGAAAGTTATCACAAATTGTCTTCTGTATCATTAACTGATCATCACTGATAAAAAGTTCACACAAAACTCTTTAAAAAACACAGTCTCACACTGAACAGATCGGAGTAAATAAACGGAAAGAATTTGTACTAACAACAATTTGTATGATATGTACGTTTTGTACAAAAACAATTTTCATTTCTCAACATATGTACAACAAAAACAACGGTATACAACACATACGCCACAACATCAACACAATTACCTGCATACAGGCACCACACACTCGCCCACACTGTGCCTGAGCTAATTTCCGTTTTCCGCAGAAAATGCGAAATCCAAATGAAAAATTTGTCTGGGAAACTATATAAATGTTTCTGTGACCTGCCCTGCGCTGCCGACGCGCCAGCAAAGCAGTTCGAGATCATACAGCGACTTGAAGGTGATGCGGAAGACTGGCAACCTTAGATTATCGCGGATTACATCAATGCCTACAAAATTAAATAGCCCAACCGTCGAAGAAATCAAACCGGAGTTATTCAGTTGCACTCCTTAGTCCCATCGGTATTGTTTTGATCACCTAATATGGTGCAAGCTTCATCACTGATTACATTTTCATGAATGGAAGGCAAAGTAAACGGGTCACAGCTTGGAAAGTTAGCGATCGCCATACCTAGTGACAATCAGCCCATCCGCTTCAACATCACATACCGGCTCACATAATCTACAACCGGAATACAACATACCAAATTTTGGAGCAGGAGCAGGAGCAGGAGAGGCTAGTGGAAGACCACAGTGTTTGTTAGGCAAACCTTGATGGGGAGGAAGAACTCATTAGACACACAGAGCACAACGGCTCATTTCATTACTTCGTGATGTCTATGTGCCCATACTGAAGCTCGCAGGAAGCATCCACAGACCTCCACAATACTGGTGGAAGGATGAGGTAGAAGAATAACGAAGGAAATACCACCAATTGCAAGGTTGTACCAACATGCAAGGGATAATCCAAATTATCACATTCTTCAGCAAGAATCTACGCGGACCCGTAAAGAGAACGGGGGAGGGGGGCAATACAAGCTAGATGCAGAGACGGAAGGAGTTATACCACGCTGTGGGGAGCGATTCTTGGGTAATGCAATACAGTCCAGGAGCCCCATGCAAGAATTCTCACCCACAAAACATTCACCTAATAATTTCAGCAGAAGCAGCAACGATAAGTAGTTCAAAAACTGCCAGTCTGGGACCGATAAAAATTTTATTAGCACTTTAAACCCAACCCTAAGGTGCACGTTCGCAGTTTATACCGTTTTGTCTCAAAACAGTCAGGTTTTCGAGAAGGAAAATTATGATTCATATTTCGATAAAAAAAACTATTCTTAATAAATTACCTACAAAAAGATGCAAACCATTTTTTAGCTTAGGTTCAGATGTTCTCGTGCTTTAAGCTCTCCAATTACGGGGTAGTTCGCCAAGCAACATCTGCCATTTTTAGACTTCGAGGCACAAAAGAAGCGATTGACGGGATCGACCAGTTCAAAAATTCGTCTAAATACAATCATAAAAATGTCCATCAAGGGGGGGGGGANAAGAAAAACACTGTAGCAAAAGGGCAAAATTAACCAGGGACTGTAAAGGAACTTAACAGAGGCGAGGCCAACGACACTTTGAAATTTCGAGGGAATGAGTTATTTCGAGGCGGAACCCAGAACCACAGCCATAAAAAGGGGAAAGTTAAGCAGACTGAGGAACCCATTACAAACAGCGCGGATTGACATGGTACATGACAAGTGAACACGCATGGAAAAGAAAGGTCAAGATTTCTTTAGAATGCTTCCAGGTGTGAATTGACGAGGGAAAAAGAACGGCGCACATGATTAGGACAATGGGGACCAGGCTCGCGGTCCTAAGACGCTGAAATCTCAAAAGAGGCGGAGGGCTACGTGATCGCGCCGTGACGACGCTGGAAAAGTACGTAATATTATTAAAAGTGGACCTTGTTATTGGTCGAATACGAGCCGACGTCACTCGAAAATGGCCAATAGAAATTACTCCACGTGGTGTAGAAGAAAGATAATTTTTAGCGGACGACGTACATATTATCAGATCACATCGTTAGTATTTTGGATCGCGTGTCATATCGCGTTTTTAGAATATCAGAGATCATTATTTTCCGAGTTCATTAGTAGATCAGATCACTCTGACTACATCATCTCAATGATGATCACGGTTGTCGTTACGAAGTTCATTCGAGCATCCTATTTATGAGTCATTAATCAGTTATCTCATTAATAAGTAGGACGAGGAACTCGACTTCACGTAAAATGCTTAACGGATCATCGAGTCATTAAGTGGCTCTGCTCTTCGGAGAATTCTCGCGATATGTGTTCGACTCGAGTCACGGAAGTCGATTAATTAGACTAAATGGCTAAGAACAATAATTGGGCCGCTAAATGACTTGGAGGTGACTGGTGTTAACTTTGAATGGTTCTCGAGGGGCGACGTCAACGGACCTTCGGCGTCTACCAGCCAGCTGTAGAACGGGGAAGCGGAAGGCGGCGAGATGGTTCTGGGTAATTGATCCAGGAAGAACCCGGCACGCCAACGAGGTTTGGTGAATGGCAGCTCATCTCCAAGTGCTTATTGATAGTAAGGTAAATTGGCATGACTGACCGCGCGCAGTACTTGGCAGATGCGACCAGCGTTTACCAGAAGATAATTAAGCGAGTGCTCCGTCACCTAGAACTTTTGACAGAAGATGGTAATGAAATTTACAATTAAGGAGAGACCATTTTAGCTTTGTTTTGTAAATTAATGTGTACAGTAAGTTAGGAAGAAGACTATATGTTGGGACTTATAATATACCAACATAAGAAATAATGAATTTCTAAATATGATTTTTGGGGGAGCGTTGAGGGTAATTATGTGCACGAGTACCATAGAGATCTAGTCACAATAAATGTATTTAGTTAGGGTATTAAAACTTATTTTAACACAGCTGTGGTTTGTTTGAAACCTTAATTTGTGTGTTTTATGTTAATAAATGGGCAGAACCCGGCCCGTCTTAGATCAGTTCATCAATTTAATTGGGACTTCTAATAAATGATGAGTGGGCCTGGTAGGTGATAGTTACCAATACACCATCAGTATCTTACTTACGATACAATTGGCTTGCCCAACGTGGGGATCACTTTCTGCTTATCCGCTATTCTATTTTCTTAATTAATACCGTTCACTGTGTTGCGATTTGCGTACGGCTTATTCATTACGCTATTTCATTGGTATTCTAATTATGTTACAATTGGCTTTCCCAACGTGGGGACAAACGATCTCGATTACCTCTTTCATCTCTTTAATTTTGTGGGACTTAAGTTGAGCCTACCCACTACGCCAAATTTCCAATTATGTTTATATATATTCAGAATTCCTATTACACAATTATAGATGTTGTAGAGGGGACTCAGAACAGCAATTTTTGGCAATAAATTCATGTCCAGAAATGAGCCGTTTGAAAGAGAAACGACTTTGAAATAACGTCAACGGATACGCTGCACGTGCATCAACCAACTTCCAAACGTGTTCCAATCTGCAAAAATGATATGTGATGGACGGGCACGAACCGGAAATCGTTCGTGATACAGGCGTTGTGCTATTCGACCATTTCCTCCACTTTCACCGTAGATGAGCAACATGTCGGAGTACTCGGAAAACGTGTACTGTCATTCTGTAATGCGCCGTCTTTCTCTATTGCTCAGTGGCAACTGATGTACATTCGCAACAATTCATTGGATTGCTCTCTGATGACACGTGAGTGACGTCACGCAAGACATCACGTGACACCGTTCTTTTGTGTATTGCCTTCCATCGTTCAGTCTTTTATCTTCCAAACGGTGCTGTGTAATGGGAATTCTGAATATTTTTAATTGCGTGCGCACAGTCTTGCACCTGTAATAGGAAGTCTGCGTGCTTGTTGTCGTGTCTCGGTGTTTCAAAAATGTAAGCTCAATTGCTTTCAACTTGCACATTCAACTTTCCTTTTATATATAACATAATTAACAATTCGATATATTTGACATCCTCGTGACGAAGCTTCATCGTAAAAAATCGCAATAGGAGGAATTCATAAAGATAGCGCTTTCACTGTCGATTACTACCTGCATTCAGGCTCAGATTGTCCCACCGGTCTGCGGGCCGGTGTGCCCCCTCGAAAAGAGGAAAAATGCGCCCTCAGAGTGTAAGTGTGCCCTCTCCTGAAAATATACCATTAGAAATTCGAAAAAGAGAAACAGAAAAAAGAGAAATAAATCTGAAGTAAGCGTACGACGAAGGAGCAAAAGTTCTTGAAATACTGCTAGAGTATTTCAAATCCTAAGAAATGAAAACTGATCCATGTCGCAGTATTGCAAAAAATTGTATTTATACATAGTAATTATATAGATTTTATAGATACTTGCGAAGAATGTATAATGGAATGTTTCTAAAATTTATAGAGGTAAGAGCACATACCCCTATTCTTGATTGTATATCCATGGTTGTATAGAAGTTCTTAAGTTTGCGCCCCGTAACGATATATTGTCTGCGCCCTTTTGGGAGTCCCAGTTCGACCCTGTCTGTATCTACTACAAAAAATACAGTAAGGTTTAATTGTGGCTCAGAAAACAACTGGAAAAGTTTTCAAAACTAAAAGCTTGATTTTTTTTACTTCATGCACCTATTTTTTCCGACTCATTTGCCTCAAAACGATCAGTAGGTAAGATTTTTACTCGATGGAAGAACTGTTAATCAAAAAGGAAAACACGAATTTGAGGAAAAATCACACAGTAAACGCTCTCTTGCGTCTCTTTCCTTACAGGTTCGTCCTGAAGTGTTCACTTTGTTTCAACACTCCCATCCGCGATGGTCTGTGGACCACTCTGTCCGCGCACACAGTTCGCGTTCTGTTTGGCAGAGGTTCTTACACTCAGCAAGATCTTATACTCCATCATGAAAGCACTTAGACAACGAATGACACTGAAGGTTACTTTAGAGAAAGGATTCTGGTGTAAGAAGCCATAGAATGTTCACGGTCACTGATGAGGTACCCCACAATCAGAGCTGGTACTTATCTCGTGGAATAGCATGTACAATACCCTCCTCGGGTTTTTCTGGCTAAATCGGGAAATATTTGGACTTTGCGGATAATGTGGCGGTACTCATGTAGCCAAACTCCCGAAGGAAATGAAATGCTTAGCGAAAGAGTCTGTTGCGATTATCTGCAGATGGCTATCAACACTTGTCCTAATGCATGTACAACAAGAAAGGGATGGTACTCATCACCAATCGACAGCAGTCCATCGTTCTGACAGTGGGATGCTCAAGAAAATCGCTCGTTAAAAAGTCAATGAGAATCAATGACTTGGACATACTGTGTCTGGGGACGCAGAATGACTCGAGCCTTAAATTTTTGGAACACAGAGCGTGAGCCGAAAGGCCACAGCAGGCGCTAGCAAGTCCACAGGGAGAATACGTCAGAAGTTTGTAGTAGTTGGGACAAATTTTTTCTAGATAGCGCCACCAATTGTTTGAGATTGGGCACAAAAATGGCAGCAGGTTCGTGTTGGTTTAGGTTTTACTCCGCTCCTATTGGCTGGTTATCGCTCGCAAGAAGTCAACTTGAAATTGTGAAGTATTGTGAAGTGTGATGAAGTATTTTGAAGTTGTGACTAACTGTGAGTTCAAGTTGTGAATCAATTTGAACAGAGGAGGAGTAGTGGAATACGAAGCGTGCGGTAATTTGCCTATGTTACTTAAATTTGTTTGTGGTTTACGAAAACTGAACTGTTAGTTCTTTAACTAATACCACTATGTCTTGTGGAAACCTCTTGGTGATAGAGTGCTCCGGACATTAACTTTTTTTGCATGTGAAAATGGGTAAGTAATAATGCGTTGTATTCGAGTAATTTGACGTGGTATGTATTTGGCACAAAATAACTGGGTAGACGTTGATAGCTTTGGCACATTGGCTGTGAATATTGTTGTATATTAATAAATGTTACATTCTCTTTTAGGTGACATCTTAATTAGATTTATCGGTCCGATAGAGCGGTTTACTTTTCATTCAAAAGTCTGTTCTGCACATTTTTCTCCCGAAGACTTCGCTGATAGGTTATCTTGTATGTTTTTGTGATCGATGATTTTTAATGAACATTGGTAAATTAAGTTACCATGTTTGAAATGATTTTCACAATAATTATCACTGCTCAATACATGTATAAATATAAGTATGTTGACTGATAATATTGTATTCTTGTGATGTTTTCCAGATGTTGAAGAGTCTCCATCCGGGTAAATAAACATACTAAACTTAATAATAGACCCGAGCAGTATTAAAGTTTGAGGAGCATGTAGGGTTACTTAGGAGGCAGTTCATTAACTGAACACAATTACAAATAAATTTGTGTTTCAAGACAAAAATTAAAAGAAATAATACCTAGTTAAAATTTGGGATTCTGCTTCTGAGTGAATTTATTTGAATTTATATCTCACATATGGAAGTTAGTTAAGAATAAATAGAGAGAAATGGATGTTCACAAAAAGTTACCTTATTTAACGTTATTTGTACCTATGATGAATTTTATTTTTGGTTAATGTTTTTGTTAAATATTAGATAAGTCAACTTGATTTGTGTTGGTATTAAAGTGAAGAATTGTTTACATAAATTAGTTACAGGAGGAGATGTAAGTGTATATAAGCAAGATTTGTTTTTCATTCAGCTACTACCTTCTAACATCATGTAAGCCAGATATTTTTGGGTGTCATTATTGGAATCTTTTTTAAATTGTATTTTTATGAATATGTTTAATTCTTGAACTGTGACCTCTCGAGTCAAAGCTACACTTCGTAGGTTGACGAGCCTTTCTCATTTGTTAGACCGAATGATAATCAAACTGTATAAGGGAAAATCTTATGGCTTCTTCATAGATAAGATATTGCTTTTAGAGCCATTGTACTGGTTGATATTCTTCATTTCTTTTTATTTTGTCACTACCTTTTTAAGATACCCTACTGAAAAAGTCTTCTAGACTCGTTTCAGGAAGGCAGAACTCGTTCTGCTTTCTGATTTGATTCTTTAATACCAATGAGAAGGTAGAAAGATGTTTACTTTTGGACTTCAACTGAACAATATTAAATCTTGCATGAACATTTTGTCAATTACTTCATCACACAAACAATAAAATTTATGGCAAGTGTTACACCCTGTGCAAGGAGCAGAGAAGTTTATACACCACTTTAGCTTAAAACAAACCTATCATTCCATTGACTGCTTTCTACACAGCAAATGGAGATGGCATTTCCCCTAAATGTTGATAAAGTTGAACCACGTTTATGGACTTATCCGCATTCTTTGTTTCTCATGTGACTTGCTTTATCCATCTCATTTATTTATTTATTATTGCTCCAAATAGTTGGTGGATGTACAGAAATGAGTTCCTTTTTTGCAAGTATTTTGTATACAGGATTGTATGTTTTCATTCTTATGACATGTCATGTAATCCTATTATAAATAAATAGAATTATTAGCAAGTATGTATTTTCTTTCCATAAATTTTCATGTCAATTGTACCATGTTTTCATTTTCTGTTTCAAATGTGTAGTAAAATACTTGAGTTACATAATGTGTGAACTATTCACAAACGTTAATTTTTGTAGGGAAAGTATTTTCAGCTAAATACCATTTGAAATGAGTTAGCAATAGAATGTGGGAGGGGGAAGGGTTTAGTACCTAGTGGAGAGGGGGGAGAGGGAACCGGGAACTGCCAAGCGCCCTAGCGACCGCTTGTAGAACAAATCTGGAAAGTAGTTGCGGACACATAATAGAGAGTTTTCGCACATACACGCTTCGTAGCGTACAGGTTACGTTGATGATGCTAACCGCGTAACGTACATGGAATGATCTAATGTAGTCGATGCATTTTGCATAGCGTACACAAGTTAACTGCACTGTGAGTACACCAGTATGTACTCATACGGCAAACATAACCAAAAAATCTCTCGCGTATCCTCAGATATCGACAGAACCTCAAATCCAGACCAAAATACGCCACTCTCGCAGTAACGTACCACTAACATCATATGCAAACAGAGGTGGTGTAACGTACTACGCTAGAAGCGTTAGTGTGCCACTAACTTCTGAGCATGCGCAGAAGCAACTTGCATGTGGGTAGCGTAAACAATAGCTCGCAGGTACGCCATGCAAAACTCCCTAATGTTCGCAGCGCCGGAAACCCTCAAATCGTAAACATGGGAGAGGGGGATCTGGAATTTAGTCTGTGGATCGCAGACTGCTTTAATTCGTGTAACACCCAACCCGATAGCGCAGGAAGATCTTGGAAACCTTGAACTCATCACTGATGCTCTAAATGGCTCCAATATGGTCCCATCCAATAAGAGCTATAAACTATAAACGAGGGTTTATCTCAACCAACCACACGGGTAAACATAGTGCGGTCGCAGGTGCCTGTATGGTCTCTAATGAGGTAGCAGGTGTGCCTACCACTGAACTACCGGCGGATGGACAGGATAGAATCTCACAGCCACATGGCCACAGAGCCAATGCAAAGTGCAGTGATGTACAAGGAAAAAGAAACCACTACGAAAACAGGTGTACATAAAGATAGGTGGGCCCAGTCTTACCCATAAAATGAGAGTAAACCAGCAGATGCCATGGTGAAGTGGATCACTACGTCACCCAAACACTAAATGGCCACGTTTACTATCGGGCATATGATCACAGGTTAAAATTCGATGATCCTTGATACACGATTTGCACAGAAAGCGTAGAGGACTTCGAAAGATTTGCCGTCATAAAACACAGACACAGAGACAAACATTCCGAGACGCACGCACAAAAACCCGATGTCGTAAAGCTTTAGAAACTATCTCATACGAATGTAATTCATGAACATCAAATTTCAAGTTCCAATCAAGCCACTTGAAATTTTTTCACAACTTTCAAGTCTAAACACCAGTTAAATACTTTTAATTTTAGGTTGAGCTGGAAAATAAATAGTGAATTAGAATCGCAACTTACTTTCACTTTGGTTTCTGTTGGAACACTTGACTCTATATTTGATGACAGGCTCAGCATATGGTCCCGAGTTGCTGCTGACTGAATTCTCCATCTATTATAAATAGGAAGAACAAAAAACACGTCAAAATTAGAGTGCAATGACTACAATAAATCATTTAAGTGCTATTTCGTATTACCAAAATAGTATTTCCAAGTGATATAACTAGGAATCAAAAGTAATAAATTCTGTTTCATACATATCACTTACCTTGGCAAGAAAAGTAACGGGGTTAAACAGTAATGAATAACACGTGAATGTTGTTTGAAAAGATGAATTACATCTTCAGCCATAGGTATATTGGGTGTTGCAACACGAGTATGCCACATAACATACAATTTTTTCTGGTCATCTATAATACAGATATAATTCAAGTTAAAATAAAACAAACTCAGTATTACTAGAACATAAATGACCAAAATTTAAAAAAACATTTTATTTTACCTCTTCTATCTCTTTGCCTCGTATCTTGTAGTTGATAAGCATTGCGGACAACAGGGTCTGCATTATAAGGCATTCGATGCATAGGACGGCTAGGTTTTGAATCACGGAATACATCAGGCAGAGCTGAATTCAGACCAGGAACAAGACACCCATACGGCGAACCTAAGCCATGACGCCGCGGTGCTGGATCTTTCATCATCATTGAAGTCGGAGAAAATTTAATGAAATCCTCGAGGTCAACCAAGCGGGACATGTATGTATTAACCTAAAGAGAACACGACTATTACACACTGTAAAAATAAAACGCACAATTTGAATCCATAATTAACCACATTACAATATAACAAATAATCATGAAGAGCTCATGATTATTCTCAAATAAATCTTAATATAAACACTAACAGACTTTCTTGGCGAGATAACCGAGAGCGGTTGAAGAGGAGACACCCGAAGGGAAGGTTTGAGCACATCTCAATTTTCTTTCGAGGAGAAACTTTTCTAAATTAAACAAATTTACTCTTTTAAAAATCGATAGAAAAGAGCTTTTTGTGTACGAGGTGCCACCAAGGGAAGACTATTCCCGGAGCTCGTGTACATTTTACATTTGGGAGCGTAGTTACATCATGAGTTTCTTCGTGTCACGTTACTAATTAGACTGTCCTAAATCTATAATGGTGTTTGAAACATTTGTGTACGTTTAACTGCAACAATTTGTCAATTGAAAGTTCACAACTGACGTGGCTCGAAGTAACTACCTCAGATTTTCTCACACAAATTAAACAAAGTAAATCTATCGATCTCGCCAAGCGGAAAATGTGACGTTATTTTTCGAAAGTCCGAGCAAGAAACGCAACATTTCGAGACTGATCATGAGGCTGAATGTAGTATTGGAGTATCTTGTGAGATCTCAAACATATTGTCAGCTTTAAAAAAATATGAATAGAATCGAGAGAATTGAGATGGAAAATAAGACGTGTTGGAAAATTATTCCATTTTATCAACTATTTGAAAGGTCTGTTTTCCTTCCAAATCTCCTTCAGAGAACTATGTCCCTCTCTCCACCAATCTTCATCACGAGTTCTCTCCATTGAATTTCGTTGGCTTAAGATGAGCTCTCTTTACTAAACAAATTATTTCAATTCTTTTAACGAATTTTACCACAGTTCACAAACCGTCAATCGATGGACGTTATTATTAAGTCTTTTCCAAAATTTCCACAGCCAACCACTCATTTTTATGGCTATATCCTTTTCAAACTACAGTGGTTACTGAGGACATCCTAGCTTCTTCAAAACAAGACTTCCCTATTCTACTTCTTTCACAACGGTTCTGCATTTCCTTTAACTTGAACACTTCCTCTAGATATTACTAACAGTTTTATTTTGAATATTTAACAATAATAATTATTTAATAAATACAATTTATATGTCCCGTCGGTTACGTTAATGACTACTGCGCTCGCTTGCTCCGGAAAAACTCCCGGTTCAATACTCGGCGGAGCATGAAAATATTTGTAGCTTTTCATACCTCGGTTCATATGGCTGATATGATGGAAAAGTGAACTTCCTGAGAAAAATACCGCTGTTCTAGTACTTCGACCCGGCAAACTGGATTATATTTGGACGATGTTCCCCTGAAATATGTTTCACGTGTCTAGAGAGTAAACCCATGAAGAATTGAGCATCAGCGCTCGTTGCCGTGGTCCGAAACGAGAAATACATAAATATACACATACACACTTAAATCATTAATTTATAGAATTATAGAGACAGGACTGACCTGGGATGGTGATTCTCGCTTCTGATGAATTTCCACGTTATGAAATAAGCCCATTTTTTGCATAAGAATGCTGGTGAGAAGATTTGAACGAGCACTCAGCCAGCAGCCAAGATCCTTCACTTGCATATTTAAATTTTCAACTCTTTCTTTGGACCAATTGTATGTATATATAGTGATCTGAAAAAAAATGAGCAAAAGCAAGAAAAAATTAATATAAAATAGATCAAACGAAACAGTTCACACTTAATCATACAACTCATCTATGGTTTCGATTCTGCACCATTAACGTTTTTGTTATCCTTCACAAAATTTTCATTGAAAATCTTTCCATTGACTTTTTCCCGACAGTTCTAGGACAATAGTATTAGAAAACGATTTCCGTCATGAAATCGTTCATGCATGTTGCGAAGGGTAGGGAAGGCAAAACTCCGATTGCAGAGCATCTGGCCACAACAGATGTGATCAATGCAGAAAAGGCGAAGACTGAGTGCCCAGCAACAGAGGAACAACCTCGCGCATTTGACGTCACACGGGGTTAATAATTAATAGGGAAAAATTGAAAATACAAGAAAAATTATGGAGACTAACTGAAGAACTAATTCGCTGTTTGAGAAGGTGGGATAAAACAATAAAGGTTGACTTACGGATATATACAGCATGTGATATGGAAAAAAATGCGAAGTGGTTTAAATAAATAAATAAATAAATTGTCAAAACAGTACAAACTGCGTATGACTACACGGAGGACGATAAACTAATTTAATCTCCGGAAGCAACCTACGGACCTTCCCATCAATTGTGATGATGGGTCCGAAGGCAGAGGCGTATTGAAGTTTTAGCAAACTCCCAGATAAGATAAAAAGATAGCTACGTGTAATAATATCAATAGAATATACAGAAATTTGTATTCAAATGTTTGGTTTCCTACAAATGGGGACGCGACTTAATTTACAAGACATGGAGATTTTGAAGAATACTCGAAGAAAGTTAGCCAGAGACAACGAAGTAGAGTAAGTTTGGACGAGATAATGAGGATAGGGACCATATACTATAGGACTGTCACATGTATGGACGGAAATAAACTGCAGCATACGCTGCAGTTTGAGGACCGCGGGATCTATTAGAATATAGATAACCCACGGGCAGCGTTAGCTGCAGCTACGGCGCGGCAGGTGGTGTCGGCGTCGTGCTACACCAGCAAGCACCAATGGGAAGCGGGATGCGGTTACGAGCGGCCACTTACAAGCAGTGCCACGCGCAGCGGGAAGGCAGATCATAACCGAGGCGCTTCAGAGACGGGCCAATCTTAATTATTTCAATCTCCTGGACTTTTTTCTCTTCGACAAAAGTGACGCACTCCCTGATCCATGCCGGGTGGCTGTCTGAGCAATTAATTCATTCGACAGGCCCCGGGCGAAATCGTGCGCCTCCTTCCCGCAGGTATCATGACCCTTGCACGATGTTGTCGTGTGTCTAAACCTCTGGCACTTAAAACAGAGCAGAGGATTCGGAATGAAAGGTCGCACAGGTAGTTTGAGCCATCCAGCTGTTATGTCTCGAGGCAGCTTCGGACAGTCAAAGGTCAGGATGAAAGAGGCAATCTTCTCGGGAACACCACCAACCTTCTCCATGATCTGACAGACTTTTATCACGTGGTCAGCTTCCCACTCCTTGATTATTTCCTAACAGGAATGTCGATGATCCAAGTGATCACTCCCTTGCTACGGAGCCTCTTGATGGACTTGAGAGTACCAACCAATCCCTCCAATCCTTTGTTTATATAGAACGGGGACACTTTTCCATGGGGCCGTCTATACACATTAAAACAAAAACATTCTCGTAAGAAATGTTATGTAACTGTGACTTGTCAGAAGCGGGAGGGCTGTGAACCCTCGGTCGCTTCGACGACGTTTGGGTGTTACTCCCCTTGAGGCCTTCCCGTTCCGCGAAGTGAGGCGTTATTTTCCATGCGTATAAATCATTTCATCCCCCTGTTCCCCACCCACCACGGAGTCCAACTAGGGGACACCCCACTGGGGTACCAGGATTGACACGGAATATAGCGGGGGCACGCAGAGTTCTTTAAGCAGTTTAGCTCCAAAGCCGCAGACCAATGGGAAGGACTCCCTGCCCCCCTCACCCTGGTGTTATCTAAGACCTAGTCCGAGCCGAATGGTCAAGGGTGGGTTAGCCGTTCTAGACGGGCTAACCCACACCCGACCAATCGGTTCGGAGAGGCCAAGGCCAAAGCAAGCGTATAGGACTACGCATCCTTCTAGGTATGCATGGTTCCTCAACTCGCCAGTCGGTTGATAATTCTCTCCAGAGTTTTACTGACGCAACTCGTCAAGACAATTCTTCGATAACTACTGATGTTCGTTTTGTCCTTACCTGGTTTTAGTACAGGGATAAGCGTTGCTTCCTTCCAGGAATTAGGGAGTACTCCCTCCGACCATAAAGGATTAAAGATATCCAGAAGGTATTCTTTCGACTCGAGACTGAGTTGTCTCAGCATTTCATAATGAATTGAATCAGGGCCAGGAGCAGTGTCGTGGACTGTCGCTAGAGCTGACTCAAGTTCCCACATAGAGAAGGAAGAGTTGTAAAGTTCCAAGTTAATGGAACGAAAGTCAAAAGATGTGCTCTCAGCTGTTTCCCTTTTTCTCACGAAATCGGGATCGCAATTTGCTGTAGATGTTAGGTCAGCAAAGTATTCAGCCATCACAGTTCCCATTTCTCTGTTGGTGAGAACCCGACCATGATAATTGAGTCCAGATATTGGGACTCGAGAATACCTTCCAGAAATTGTCACGGGGTGACATGACGACTCTCTCTCAGTATCTTTTATGCTTTTCCCACGGCCCTTTTATGCTTTCCCACGCTGTCCGGACTTCCACCGTGGCCACGAGAGTGATCATAAACTTGGGTTCAGATGAACTCCTGATGGTATGAATAACTTGGAACATTGCGGAAGCCATTAAGGCACGCTATGGTAGAATATTGTAAATCATTCGTCCAGAAGGGCAGTAATGTAACTAAGTATTCTCCAGTCCTCAGGGCTCCTTCACCAATCGATTCATTAAATTTTACTAAAATTTTACATGAGTTCATGTTTGATTAACCTAACGCCAAGACCTATGACAGGGACGTCCAAGCGAGTTTCTGTAAAACTAAAACTGTGTTACCCTGACCCACCACTGGGGATGAAAACCGCCTCTGTATTCCATACGAGTCGGGCCCCGGTGTGACATAGTGGAGGCGCTGGTTTTTCCTCGATATTGCTGTTTGATAGAGATATCTTGGAAGACGCCGGTTTTCCAATTGTTTACAACTTTTAAGCAATTGTTTTAACGATTTTTTACTCACTCCTGTTCGTTGGTCTTGGTTTTTGGTTCTCTTTATTTTTATATTTGTGTTCATGTATTGCTCTTTACAGACGCTTCATATCCTTTCGTTTTACTTTTTGGGGTAATTTCTGTGTGCCCCCGTGTGTGATATTGTGTTGGCTTTCCATCTGGTATTGCTTAATCTGATATTTTCTTTGGTTTTATTTTCACCGACTCCGATCCCTAATGTGTCATTTTCGGGCTTGGGTATTTAGCTTTTTAGCTTTCTCAATTTTGGCGCACTTTTGACGCTTTCATGGGGGCATGTCCACCGCTCGTCCTATTCTCACACGTTCCCAACGGGGCCACCATTGTGGACGAATCTTCCGACGTTCTTTTTACGACATTGGGATTTTTTTGACGTTGATGTTTTTAAAAATTCAACAATGTTCAGGGGTTTTCCCCTAGAACTCTGCTTCTCTGCCTTCGTTGTTTTAGTAGTAGGTTTTGCACTACTTGATTTCTTTGTAGATGGACGCGGTGTTGTAGGAGTTTTAGGTTTAGGTGGAACGGCTGAAACATTTTTCCGCATTTTCACTGACATGTGCACGACGCTGTCGTGCACACGTCAGTGAAATCGGCTTGAACATATAGTTTTCTTCAGCTTTAGAATCTTGGCTCCGATGGAGTAACTGGTAGAAAATACAGGGTGTTAAGTCCTGTATTTCTTCCGCGCTTCACCGTACGGGATCGTTTCCGTAGTCTTGATCTCTTGCACTTTCTTTTCTTCGAGAAAGGCGACACACTCCCTGCTCCATACCGGGTGGCTGCCTTTGCAATTAATGAATTTTGCAGGTCCTGGGCATGAGACGGGCGGGTTCGTGTTCCTCCTTTCTGCACTTTCCGCAGGTATCACGTCCCTTACACGATTTTGACGTGTGTCCAAACCTCTGACACTTATAACAGCGCAGAGGATTTGGAATAAAGGGGCGGACCGGCAGGTTCAGCCATCGAGCCTTCAGATCCTTTGGTAGCTCAGGACAGTCAAATGTCACGATGACTGGGCTTCTGCGGAACACCATTTACCTTCTTCATGATTTGACTGACCTCAACTACGTGGTCAGCCTCCCATTCTAAAACAAGTTCTTCTATTGTCATATCCATTATATCCCTGCACCATACGACCCCCTTGCTGCGATTAAGCGCAGCAGGGAGCTCGCACTTCACAGGGAACTCTCCCAACAAGGTACATTTTAATAGTGCCAACGCTTGCTTGTTGGTGTTTGTTTCCAATAGTATTGACCCATTACGCAACCTTTTAATGGATTTCAGCGTTCCAACTAAATCCTGCAATTCTTTGTAAATATAGAACGGGTTTATTTTTTCAAGTGTCCCGTCTATACGTGTCATAACAAGAAAAACATTTTTGTGTGAAATGTTCTGTTTCTTATTATCCTTTGTTTCCGAAGCAGGAGGGCTGTCAACCCTCTGTCGCTTCGTAGACGTTTCGGTGGAATACTTCCCTTGCCGTACACCCACTCCGCAAGGCAGGGCAAAACAGGAATCAGTCATTTTGGTCCCACGAGTTCGGAGGAAATAAATGTCCGGTGACGTGGAGCTCCCGCATCACGCCAATAACCCTTGCTCAACTGAGGTGCGGCAGTTGCCCCAGAGGTTGTCCGCTAGCGAGTGTTTGTCCTCAACACCCATTCATCTCATCGGCGCGCAATACACATTGACGTTGAGGGTTTTTTTTATAGAGGTTAATCCTTCCTCGCGACGCGGCCAATGAAGGAGAGATCTCCGTCCTTTGTAACACGCAACTTTCCACCATGGTGGTCGCTGAAGCATGCCCAAAGCCTACGATGTCCGAGGACTGGTGGCGCAGTACCAGTCCCAAGCACGGGGCCGTGGGTTCACCAAGCCCATATTCAGTCGAAACTGAGCCCCCTGCGGGGGGTGATCAATCGTTGACCGCAGCTTTCTGAAACCTCATTGCATATTGGTCACGTTTCGCGATTCCAGAGACCAAACTAGGCGACGATTGATCAATCTTTCTAACAATTTGCAAACGCAGCTTGTCAGAGAAATAGGTCGAAAGTGCGAAGGATCGGATCGATCTTTTCTCTTTCGGAAGTAGAATGATTATGGCTTCGCGCCATTGAACAGAGACGGTTTGCTCATAGCAAGTACGGTTGAAGAAGAAATTTCATGTCCGTTTCAGGAAGACGTTTTAGCGTATTCTTATGTTTATCAGGACTTGGGGCTGTACCTTTCGAAAACAAAAGGGCAGAGGTTAGCTCCTTCATTAAGAAAGGAATGTTACATTCCTTTCCTCTGCAAATGAAAAAATCCAAGTAACCCTTTTCCGCGCAAGCTTTGTTGGGGAAACGTTGGAGAAAAACCGGAGGAGTTAGAGACTCTTTCATAGTGTGATGCAAGTTCCTCAACGATGACTTCAGGAGAAGTTTGAAGATGTCTATTTATATTGAGACCGGGTATTAAAAGAGGGCCACGAACCTTATATCTTTCGAACTTTCCGCCATACGAGTGATTATAGAGTACGGCTTATACGAGATGAAATGCAAGCTTTCCAGGAAGTCGATTTACTTTCTCAATGAGTTTTCTTTGCTCTGACTCTGCACCTTTTAAACGCAATGAGCTTCTCTACAGTAGGAAACTTGTAAAACCGCGCTACAACTTTCTTGCTGTGACTGCCTTCGCGCAGTCCAAATTCCACTATGGAACTGGGCAACGCCTTGGATTACATGATGATTTAGGAATGGCGATATCGGCGGTTTCGAGAACCGCGTCGGAGAAATGGGATGTCATAGCATCCATATCAGTGAAAGACACACCTGAAAGATTGATGTTGCGTTCAAACATATCCATCTGCATATTTCAATATCCACTGGGAGAAGCGAGTTACAGAAAGGCAAAAAAAAGTTAATCGGGTAGTGGTCACTCCCATACAGATCGTCGAGAACTGTCCAGTCTAAGATTGGGGAAATACAGGAACTGCAGATAGCTAAATCGTGCACTGAGAAATATCGGCAGGTTGTACACAAGTGGGTGGAGTGACCTGTGTAAAAAAAGCTACATCCCGGTTATCTAAAACTTTTTCAATTATACGCGTATCACCGTTTGGGCAGTTGTGAGAGGAACCCCAGATCGGGTTATGGGCATTTAAGTCCCTCACAGTGAGAAATGGGAGAGGCAACTGGTCCATCACACCAGCAAGATCCTATTTCGTGAAAGAGTGACAAGGGGGATATAAATATTACATATCGTAAATGTGAAGGATGGAAGGTTCACCCTCATACACACGACCTGAAAGACGCTGACTATAGATACTTCTTGGGCATGGATTGAAGAGTTTACGAGCAGTGACGGCACCGTGTGCACGTAGGTCGTCTTCTGAGTCCGCCCTATAACAGGTATAACAATGAGGGGAGAAAGTGTTTCGACAAGAGATGGGAGTCCTGGAGACAAACTATGTGCGGAGAAAGATGAGACTGTAAAATCTTGGGTGTCTTCTTAACGGACGCGTACACCATTCAGATTCCATGAACGAAGGGCCATACTCTGGTGTTTACCTGTTCTTTTTTCCAAGTCTTGACTTTATGTTGCTCACTATAAATTCAGAATTCGCGTTGGTCCCCTCCATGAGATCACTCACGGGCATATAAATTCTGCTCCTTGGTGAGCGAGAAAGTGAGGAAATACGTGGTCACTGTCTGACTTCAGTGAGGCAGCTGTACGGGTCCTGGGTGAACTAGAAGATTTCTGCCGGGAACGACTCCGAGATGAACTTCGGGAATTACATTCCTGACAGACATCGGTACCTGGGTGGACATGGATGTAGAGGTGGAGACGTTGATTATGAAGGAATTATTTTATAGATGGTTGACTGAATTATTCTATATCCCAAAATTTCCTCTTTGCAAACAGAAGGAACGCCCAAGTATGCCTGCACTTCAGAATCGCACATTTGTGGTCCGTCAAAAACCACCTGACAGTCAAAGGAAGCTGAAGGTAGTTTTGGTGCGCTGACCGCTGTTGCAAACGTCAGGTACCGACGTCAGACCTCGAGGAAAGACACGCTATCCGCAACCCGGATCTTTTGGATGTCCTTCTCCAAGATAAAGTTTGTGCATACGTTTCAATTAGAAGGATGACTCTCCTTACAATTAACACAGAACGGCGCCAACGAGCATGGTGACGCCTCGTGCGACGGCTTACCGCAAATAACGCACACTTCGCAGGATAACGTAGTGGTCCAATGTGTGACAGAATCTCTGGCACTTAAAGCAGCGCAGTGTTCAGCACATATTGGCGAACTCTCAGAGTATAGAATCCACAGGATATGGTTTCTGGAGCGAGAACCAATCAAAAGTCAGAATCAAAGTGGAAGTGGGGTGAACTTACCCTGCACCTTCCTCTTGATTCTGTGGATAAGGACAACGCCTTCCGGCTCAAAGAATGATTTCAGGTCATGTAATTCTTGTGCATAATCGTGGTTGATCACTACGTTGCACAAGTTCAGACTGGGATGGGTATAGAAGTTAATTTTCAGACTAGTAATTTCCTTCAGCGACATAATAGTGTTTATCTGCTTGTCTGTACGTCCCTCCAGCAGAATTTCACCATATCGCTGGCGCACGATAGACTCCAACTTCCCAATTTTGTCGCTGATTGGTTTCGCAAGACGTACCACACTAACTGGCTTGAAAGGCTTTCCTTCCTTAATACATCGCATCAAGAAAAAGCAAGGCTTTGTCGGTCGATTGCTATCCTTACAAAAAAAACTGTTTAGATCAACATTTTCTCCAATAAATCGTCTAAAAGTAAAAAGAACAAAGGGGGAGTTCAATTTGAAATGGGCTTACTTTTCATTGCAGTGTTCCCCAGCCAACTACGGTGCCAGCGTTGAAACGGGGATATAGCAGGGACACGCAGAGGTTTGTACCAACGCCGCCGACCAGCATGAAGGTACCCTTTGCGCACCCCCCGCACTCAGTCAGTTTAGTCTGAGACACAGTCCGAGCGCATTGATCGAGGGTGGGTTAGCCTACGATCACCCGTCTAGAAGAGGCCGAGGCCAAAAAAGCGTATGGGCAGTCACAAGTATACGGATCCCCATAGGATCGCATGGACTCCTCAACCTACCAGGACACCCATTCCCTCCGACACGGATTGCTATGCACGGCAAACACACACAGGCAAAACCAATAGAGAAGATGCAATGAAAACAAAGTAAATAAAAGAAAAGTAAAAGAAAGGAATACTTGAGAGGCTTAACTGTATCTCCTCAGGACGTGGACCGACTCACTTCAACGGGGCCAACGCATGCTGAACAAGCTCGCCAGAGATACTAGTGATTGCCAACCTTTTAACATTGCAGGCAACTTAAATGCGTTGTCAACTGAATGGGATCGTCGTTTAATTAACTCCAGAGGTGAAGCCGTACTCGACAAACTGTCTAGGACGAAATAGAGTTGAGAAGATACCGCATTCGAATAGCGTATCGTCGTGCGAGGACATGCAGCAAATTTCAAACAAAAGCACAAAGCCCGGAAAGCACTCAGAAAAGCCATCAAAAGGAGCATATGCCAGAGCTGAAAGGACCTATGAGATGAAGAGGTCCGTGACGCTTGGGGTAGGCCATTTGAAGTGGTTATGATCCGCCTCAAAAATCGCTGCTTGTCTTCGCCGACTAGTTCCGAGTTCCTTGATAAGGTAGACCATACCGTTCCCCTACCAACCAGCGGTAAGTTCCGAGCGCAACACATTTGGTACCCCTGTAGGAGAGATTTTACCCATTTCAATACACGAGTTACAAAATTCTTGAAGGAGAATCGGAGATGCGAAAGCCCCGGGGGCGGATTGCATTCCAAATGTCGTTTTGAGAGCGCGACCTGATCTATTCATGGATATGTTTACTCCTTGTCAGCGAGAAGGAATCTTTCTGAGAAGATGCAAACGAAGTCTCGTACTTTTACCACCGTGTCGTATGACGCCGTAAGCGTTATCTCTGGTATGCCACCAATCGGCCTCATGGCGACTTTATAGCGAACCAGATTTTATCGGACAAGGCAAAGGACGTATGGCGTTCTGCAGCACGTTACCATCGATGTGGACAGGAGTGAAACCACGACGCAACGAGGTTGGGATTCATAATCCAATGGAAGATGTTGTCTTAAATCTGCCATAGCTCCATCGATTAACAGAGAACATGGGAAGGTTATCTGACTTCAAGTATGGTTACTCTTGCTTCGGGAAAGTAGGTAGCCTTCATGGGGTGGACAAACGGAGATGGAAACGGGAAGTGGGCTCCAGCACATTCCTGTCTGAGACGATACGACCGTGGCGAACGTTGACTGATTCTGTGAGCGATGAGATTACCCATAACTATAAGATCCTTATTGTTCCGCAATAGCTTCCGCAATTCCTTCGAAGCCAAATAACATATCTCAGAACATAACCCCATTGGGAGGGGAAATGTAGTAGACGTTAAGTGTCTTTCGTAATTGCTTCTAATATAAATCATCCAGGTAGTCATGGGTTGTTGGGACGTCCATACCCGAACTTTCAATATTGTTCTTTGTCAAGTTGTCAGAAACCCTCGTCTCATTTCACCCAATAGTTGCGATGTAAGTGCTGATCGTTTGATGTTTTGGTAAAAAAAGTCGGATATTGCAATTGGCGTATTTTGGTTGAGCAATTATACTCTTTCATTCCCTACAGAATTCATACCGGTACAGCAAGCCCCATCTGAACTATATCCTCCACACCCTACTGTCCCGCGTTCATGATACCTTAAAACGTAGTTCTAAAGAGGTAAACGAGCTTTATTATGTGTACAATCTAGCGGAGATAATGGAAAGTGACAATTGTACGATGTACAACGACTGATCGACCATGATTGACACAGCTAAATGTCACAACTTGCCAGACCTGGTAGTGTTTGACAAGAGAGAGTTCGGTTGTTTGATGTAGAGGATCCAAACACACGCAAACTCTTCTGCACAGAAGTAGAAAAGGAGCACAGGTACTTAGACTTGTGAGAGTTAATTGCTCATATTTGGGATGAGCCCATAAAAATGTGGCATAATCATACTGTCAGCTACTGAAGTCAATCCAAAGCAACTTTGTGCTAGTAAAGCTATTCTCGGCTTGCCATGTATCCAAAGTGAGCTGACAATATAAAAATGTACAATAATGGTTTAATGTGGTAAAAGAGCAAAGCTTGGGGGTACTTTGACATAATCAAATACAAAAGATGAACAAACAAAGCATCGAAATAGGTCCAACTTTACAACAGTCCTAAGCTACAAAATCCCCAGATCAAGGTATTGGGAATGGTGGGGGGGGGGAGGAGGAGAAAGAAAGTTCTCACCTGATGGTTAGTCAATATAGCCATTAGAAACCGCTGTCTGGGCACAAACTGAGTTCCTTGACCTGATGCATGTGCAATTAACAGAGGTGGAAACTTCTGGAATACTTTCTGAGCTGTAAGCAAAAATTCCTCATGCACTAAACAATATTACTGCAGAAATAAACTCTCACATACATGTTTTATACATAGGGTTAGGATCAATTAAAACACTATAACAACGACAACAATATGCTATGCTGCTGTCTTCTATGGTGCTTCTGTATCTTCGGTGCTGCTTTTGACCTTCAGATTCATGTTTGGAAACTGTAAGCAGATAGTATTCAGCCACAATGTACAATAGATTATGTCTTTACACCACCATGCTGAAACTTGGCTTCTTCCTGCATCAGGGTTGCTCTCTCTCTAACATGCTCCTCGTAACACTTGTGTCAAGAAATCCAGATGCAAAGACAAACTTAGCCCAGAAACATTGGTTGAGTGAGGTTATAACAATTTTTATGTTGAGGCCAACATATGCTAAACCTCTAACCAACAAAAAGTATACATAATCATGATCTTATGATCCAATGAAATACATCATAATTATTTTATTCTTCTTCAACTAGCTGCAAATAATCACTTTTATTTGTAAAAGAAGGTATAGAAAGAAGGCTTTTGTACAGACTTTCAAGCATGTAAGTTCACATCATCAAGTTCAGAACATTTTGTTCCCACATAAGGAGATAGCAGAAAAGAACATCATGTTACAGATTTGTGCATATGCATTGGATGGATCATTGTAAAAATGTATAACAGCAGAAAAACAAACACACACGTACACATACTGAACTAAAACCACATCACCCAAAAGGACAATTTTGTTTGTAAAATTTTTAAAACTCCACGTAAGCCCTAAAGCCCTACACCTCAAAGGGTTGCTTTTGATTTATTTTATTACTTGCAAGTTTTTAGATGGTCCAGTTTGCACGTTTTTCTTGTGTGATGTACCGGTCCCATCCCACAGAGTTATAATATTTTCCCTTTTCAGTATCATATTTACAACCTATTGTTATACAGAATGATTCAGAATTCCTATTACACAGTTATAGGTGTTGTAGAGGGGACTCAGAACAGCATTATTTGATAATAAACCCATGTCCGGAAATGAGCCGTTTGGAAGATAAACGACTTTGAAATAACGTCAAAAGATCCGCTGCACGTGCATCAACCAACTTGTGTCTGCGAGAACTACACCATATGCTCGAAGTGGCGACCACGAGTTTCGTTGCACGAAGTGTACCAGCGAACAATGTTTACATACACACGGTTCAAAAGTCATGGAGTGTCCTGAATGACCTCCGCTGCAGTCATTACATGGGCAAGGAGATCGTCCTGTGACTCCACAGGGGTCTCGTAAATAATACTCTTCGTGTAACTCCACGGGAAAAAACCCAGAGGTATTAAATCGGGCGATCGTAGTGGCCAACGAATCGGTCCACCGTGACCTACCCACCTGTCCCCGAATGTTTGGTGAAGGTACTGATGGACGTCGCGTGAAAAGTGGGCTGGCACGCCATCGTGCTGGAACCACATCGTCCGACGGATATGCAATGGCACACCATCCAAATGCTGCACCAGTACGTCTTGCTGGAAGGTCAACTAAATGTGACCCGTTAGACGAGGCGGTAGAATACACGGGTCAATCAGATGACCATGGATAATACCAGCCCACACATTAATACCGAAACGATGTTGAAATCGATGGGTTTTCCTCATCCCAAATGTGGCTGTTACGACGGTTGAGCAGACCTTCGTTGGTGAAATGCGCTTAATCTGTGAAAAGAATGATCAGAGGAAAGTCTGGAACGTCGACACAACGGTGTAGGAACCACGCGCAGTAATTGGCACGTGGCGCAAAATCAGCTGGACCCAATGCCTGCACCCTCTGGAGGTGGTATGAGTGAAGTTGCTGTTCATGGAGAACTCGCTAGACGCTGCTCTGGGATACATCCACGGCACCTGCGATGTTGCGGGTACTTGTAGACGGGTTCTGGTCGACGAGTTGGAGGATTTCCCCTTCCACGTCAACAGTGCAGCGCATTCGGTCACGACCACAATCGGTTCTATTAGCATTGAAGGTGTCGGATTCCCGAAGCCGTTGTTCCAATCTTGCAAAAATGGCATGGACGGACACGACCCGGAAATCGTTCGTGATACACGCGTTGAGCTATTCGACCACTTCGTCCACTTTCACCGCTGATGAGCAACATGTCGGTGTACTCGGAAAACGTGTACTCCGCCATTTGTAATGCACCGGTGTTCTCGACCGCTGTGGCAACTGATGTACATGCTCAACAATTCATTGGATTGTTCTCTGATGACACGTGACATGACGTCACACGAGACGTGAAACACCGTCCTCAGTCAATGTGTATTGCCTTGCATCGTTCAAAGTCGTTTATCTTCCAAACGGCGCATTTCCGGACTTGAGTTTATTACCAAATATTGCTATTCTGAGTCCCCTCTACAACACCTATAACTGTGTAATAGGAATTCTGAATCAATCTGTATACAAGTCATAGATAAGGAGACTTACACAATGATCTTTGAAGAGATGGGGAAGAAGGGTATTGCTGTGCAAAGCTAAGTTGTGCTGTGCTAAGCTATGTTGACTAAGATGTATTGTGATTCCAAGATGACTCCCAATACTCGAGATGGATAATACTCGAGACAAAAAAAATTGTTTAGGATTTAGGAAAATAAGATATTTGCATAGTGATCAGTAATTTGCAGTGATCAGTGTCGGATATCATTTATAATCCCATTATTTTTTATGTTTAGAAATTTCCACATAATTTGCCTCTCTTGATTTTTGTGACTTTTTTAAAAGTAAGAGAGTGGTAAGAAATTACACAAGCATATGTGACACACAGTATAAGCATTCTGAAATGCTTGCCAGAAGATCACTAGAGTGACCACTAACCTTTGGGAAATAAGGCATCTTGATCAAAGGTGCCATCATCAGTTACACAGGCCCTCCACTGATCAATATTTCGTCCAATAAGAAGACAGTAAGAGCTTTCTTCTGACTGTGGAAGTATACTTCCCAATCTCATATCATGAGACATGGAAAGCACAATTTTATTAGTCTCAGGATGCAAACTTGGGTAGAAGATCATAGTCTGGGTATCAGTAGCATTTAATACAACCAGATTTTGCACTTCCTTTACCATGACAACCAATGAATGCCTGAAAAGGAGAGTAAGTAAATTCCATTAGCCTCACTGAAAAAATGTAAAATATATTAAGAGAGAAAACCAATAAATATTTAAGAATTGTAAACAACTAATAAGAATGATTTAAGAATGACAATAAACAGGAAGAACCATAGTAGACTTTGTTCAACGGTTTTAAACAAATGTAACATTCTGTCCAGACTATTGTTCCAACATATTCAAACACTTTTTTGTTCTAGCACACAAATTTTGGAAGGTTTCATACTTGAGAGAGTACGTAAATGGTTTCCATAAATGAAATGAATATAACATTGTTTTATTATTGGCTCAATACAACCAAGAAACAATGTGGTTTTCTTCATGTTTTTTGGACTGTTAGGCATACTCTAAGGAGTTCAAAGCACAGTTTCCAATATCATCAGGAGCTCTTCAGGAATTGAAGGTAAGGTGGATCGTATCTTTACAGGAGCAATGGTCCATTATTTTCACCTTCTCTTCAGTCCCGTAAAAGTTTGGATGATGTTGGCTAATCACAAATTTACCGTCATAAATTTTAAGAATTTTCCTCAGATTATTAAGACATAGTTTATGTACCACTCCCTAATCTTCTCTACTTGCACCAACACAATTGCCTCTCTTTATGATGATTAGATAGATCAATCACATAGGGTCCTCTCCCTGTGTTCTTTCCTTCATATTCAATAATAACTTCATATCCAACAACTCCTTCTTCAAAAGAACTTTTCTTCTTGAGACAACTTGTGTTTTTAACAATCAACTATGTACCGTTTTTCTAGTTTTTTCAGAAGTAGTGTTAACAGATATTTCTTTAAAGTTGTGCCGCATTAACATAGTCAACATTACTTCTTTAGTTTTCACACTTTCAAGGATATTTGAATTCAGAAATTCCTCATCATCTACTTGCGTTCCTCAGTCACCTTCTGGTCTGAATGCTAGATTTTGCACATGGGCTACATATCTTAGATTTGTACATAACATTTCTATAGGTACCCTTGCTCAGAATAGCATTTTATACCATGTAAGTTACTTTGGGAATTCACAGTGGAGAGTCTACAATAATTTTATTTTTACAATAAATTATTGTGATAGTTCGTCGGCCACATACTCCACTTACTTTTTTAAACACGAACTAGTTTCGGAAGCTGTTGCTTCCATCCTTAGCTTCTGACAAAAGTTGTGTGGCCAGTGAATTATTACAATAATTTATTTATAGCATTTTATTTTTATTTCTCTAATATCCACAGAGGAAAGTAGCTGCCGTCTTTTAATTTTGGAACACTACTCCTTCATTAGTAGCTATGCTGCTGGGTATGGTAATTTTGGCTAACTTTCTCCAAGTGTCTTCTTGATTTCATTTCCTCAAATCTTTGATTCTTCTAGATCCATTACTAGTTAAATTTTTCTAATTTAATGTCTAGCATCTGAAGTAAATTGTCACCTTATTTGCGTAACATGGAATAAACACAGATTTTGATTTTCACTCTAGTAATAATTGAACAACAAAGAACTTTGATCCTTGTTAGGAAAACCCAACACTGAGACCAAAACAAGTTGATATCATTATGTAATTTACATTTGTTACATGTCGTTTAATTTAACTTAAATTATTACTAGATTGTAACTTTACAAAATGTTCACTTAAACATGTGCATACTTTCACTTAAGTCAAGAGTTATTCTTCATTAACTTTTGAAAGATCATAAATTCATCATAAATTCTGTATTTTCTAAAAATTTAAATTTGTCTTCTTGGTTTCATGGGTTAAGGATGAATTCTTGCAATAATAGAAAGGTCTGTGACTTTTGTTTCATATATGCCAGGACAGTTTTCTGAGTAAAATTTGAAGACAAGAAAAATATATTTAGATTATTTTCATAAATAAAGTAATCTGAAATAATAAAGAAAAACTTCAACATAACATTTTGAATGTTAAATCATGAACTTCATTAAGGTACTATCAGAGAGCAATATTGGATCCTGTTTTTTTTCTAGGTCACAATATTTTATATTCCTTTTTACACTCTTGAATTTAAACTGCATTCTACACTCTCTTGGAAAGTCAGACACATGAATTTAGTGAGGTGCATCAGTAATACCATTAAGCACATTCACCATGGAAAATAACCCTATCTGCTGAATAATAGTACATCAATACATAAATGGAAGTCCACTCTCAATGAAGTATTCCTCACTTGCATGCATCATACATCAAATGATAAAGTTTAAAAGAATCACAGAGATCTATTTTATTTTGACAGAATAAATCAACATCGCAAAAAAGTCATAATAGAAGGTGATTTCAGCTTCGAATATCAATAGAAATCATCAACATTTGTGCTCTCAAGATGTTTCATATTTTAATAAAAGCTGTGAATTATAAATAACACATATAATTATACAAATTATATACTAATTTATTAGTGTAACACTAATATTCATACATAAAAGTTTAAAAAAATATCAGCTGTGTGCCTTATAAATTACATAAACAATGTATGTTTTGATACCTTGCACATAAATCAACAGTATGTTTTTTGACAGCAGGTACAGCTATGTCAACTGCAAATTTTAACCATGGTTGCATAGTGTTTTGATATACTTCATGAAGGAAATTATTATCTTCACTTTCGAACACTTCTGCAGCATCAGCTTCAAAAATTTGACTTTCATCCTTAAAAAGAAGTTATTAATATCATGAAAATATCCTGTAAGTCTAATCAACTGAAAGAGTCCAAACTTACTTGGATAAAAGTAGGATTGGTAAAGGTTGCATCTTCAGCTACCTCTGTTGAATCTGAAACTTCTGCACAAAAAAAAAAAAAAAAATGACACTTCACAGATCACAGATTCACACCATACAAAATATACAGAATCAAAACTGTGTGTTTTAAAATACGAGAAAAAAAAGAGGAAAATGAATTCAATTTTCAAGAGGAACTTAGGGCACTGAGCTTAATTTTTTTCTTGACTTATCTTTTCAGAAAGATGTAAAAATTTATACATTCCATCAAAATTAACTTTCAATTGCATAAAATCGTTTCTCAAAATGGTAATCTTTGATACAGACAGAGACCATTTATTCAGACTAATAAAACTTTGGAAGATTTCAATAAAGGAAGGTATCACCACACTTAAATTCTTTTGAAACAATTTATAGAGGTTGCCAAAGCACTTTTGTTTAGTCAAGAGGAAAAGTGTTCAATATTGGGACAATTAAACTATCAACCTGTGGTTATTCAGGCCCTCAGAAATATACATTAAGAATATTCCATCGAAACATTCAGGATATCAGTAAGAAAGTGGAATGATTAGTAATCTTACTCGATGATATCAATTTTCTTGTAGCAGTGATTTCAGAACATGGTCTTTGCATTGATGAAACTGATTTCTCCAACATTACAAATTATAAGCTAAGCTCATATTACAGTAGAAATTTGGTGAAAAGTGTCTTGGGTGTCTTTATTTATGTTAGGAATAATATAGTTTCTGATAAAATAGAGTGGATTGAAAAGTACTGTCCTGAAAAGATATGTGAAGTTGTAAGATCTGTTATTTATACCATTCATGTTATTGGGATTTACCGATTTCCTAGTTCAAATGAAAGTGATTTCCTCCAGACGTTTCAGGAACTATTGACTAGACTGTTTAAAAGCAATAGTCAAAGTACTATTATTGTAAGTGATCTTAACTTTGGACACACAGGTCTTAAAAATTGTCTGGATAGCTACAAACTATGTGATATACACTAGAATTACAGACTCTTCAAGTACACGCATTGATCATATCATTGCAAATCTCAATGCTGGTGGTTATTCAATATTTAATACAAACTATTGTATCTCTGATCACAAAGCCTGATTGATAGACATTTATTACTGAAAAGGTAGTTTACAAATAATTAAATATTCTTATATTAGAGATACATGAGAAAGTAATGTAACACAATAATTCAAAAAACTTCAGGATGAGAAATGGGTGGAAGTGTATAATGAAAGAAATTCTAGTTGTAAATGGGATTAATTTTTAATGAAATGAAACTTGTAATTGTTATATTGTACTAAAAAAAAAACGAATTAATAAAGAAATTCATTCATTCATTCATTCATTCATTCATTCATTCATTCATTCATTCATTCATTCATTCATTCATTCATTCATTCATTCATTCATTCATTCATTCATTCATTCATTCATTCATTCATTCATTCATTCATTCATTCATTCATTCATTCATTCATTCATTCATTCACAATGGTTAAAAAAACATTAAATAAGTGTAAAACTGAAGTAATTGAACTTCCGACTGAAGTAACTACTTTAAAAAGTAAGATGAAAGATAAGTATTTGATTTTCAAGAGCACAAGATTAGCTATACATAAAGAACAATACTATAGATATAAAAACAGTATTCAAAGGCACTACAAAATCTCAAAGCCCAGCATCTGAGAAACAAAATAATTAATTCTGATAAAAAATTGAAAACTATGTGGAATTTTGTTAACGGTAAAAAAGGTGTCAAAATACACAGAAATATTCAACTCCAGGATGAAAGTAAAACTATTAGCACCCCATATGAAATAAGCACACTCTTTTATGATCCTTTCCTGTCATGTGGAAATCAAACCTCAAATGTTAATAACAGTAGTAGAAAAATTTCAAATGTAATCAGCTCCATGTATCTACATGAAACAAATGAAACAGAAGTAGAAAAATTAATTATGAGCTTGTATCAACAATTCAACTAAAAAGAGTACACACACTCTACTTATTTCTAGTTCACTTGTTTAATTCTTCCTTAGAGGATTTTATCTTTCCTTATGCTGTAAAGATCAGTATTGTTTGACCCCTTTTTAAAAAAGAAAGCACTTTTAATGCAAATAAGTATAGACCTATAACCTTCACATCTGTTTTCAGTTAATTATTTGAGAAGATTTTATTGACAAGAATAATTAGCTTCCTTGGTAACAGTAAAATTCTGATTGATTCACACATTGATTTAGGAAAGGATTTTCAACACCACAGCAATTGTAGAATTTGTACATGAAATACTAACACATCTAGAAAGCAATGAGAAGACAGATGCTCTTTATTGAACCCACCCAAACAATTTGATAGTGTTTCACATGACCTGCTCCTTGCTAAATTAGAAAACTACTGCTTGCAAGATGGAGTGAATGATCTCTCAAAATCTTATCTCCTTACAAGTAAACAGTACATGGAAACTTTCTGGGAAAATAGTAATATGTTAAAAAAGTTTTTAAAAAACTGGTTGTTACTTCTGGTGTGCCTCAGGGTACCGTTCTTGGAACTCTCCTTTTTCTAATGTATGACAACAATATCCTCTATTTTTCCAATCATTCACTCTTATCCTTTGCAGATGATACAACCATCTGAAGGTGAAACTTGTAAAACATTAGGAAAATTTAGAAGATGCAGTATACGTAATCACATGGTACTTACAACCTAATACATTAAAACTAAATGTAAGCAAATCTGTGCAGGTTGATTTCAGACTTCAAAATATGAACAATGAAATGGATATCATGAAAATTACCTTGCAAAACCAAAATATAGAACAGGTAGAATATTTCAAGTTTTTAGGAATTTATTCATATCAAAATCTTAATTTCAACAAGCAAGTAGGCACACTATGTCACATGCTCAACTGTAATATTTTCCTCCTGAGAAACCTTTCAAGATATCTAGAATCAGAGTCATTATTAAATATTTACTACAATATCATTCAATCTCAACTACAGTATGGCATAGAAATTTGGAAAATGTGCTCAATTACTAATTTAAACCATTCCTTAATTGTGCAAAAGAACTGTATTAGGTGCATTTTTAAACTAAGTCAACCACATCATGTAAATATTACTTCAGGAAATTTGGCATATCAACAATCGTTGCCCTCTATGTATACTAAGTATACTTCCAGGGTATAATTTATACTTTTCTTGAAATAAAGATTTATATTCATACAAAACTAGAGGATATCTGAATTACCACAGGATGTTCGTAGAAAAAGTTGCTACTGAAAAATATCCTTACTACAATGCAACCCTCCTTTACAAGAAACTAAATTTTTCAATCAAGTTTTCAGAGAACGCTACATTTAGAAAACTATTCAAGAAATATCTTGAAGATACTTGCCCTTACACCCTGAAAGAATTATTGTAATATTTTAGAATGAAGAAATGCACAATAATGAGGAGATATCTAATTTTCATTATTTTATCAATTATCTTATTTTCTTTACCTATTGTATTATGTATTAGTACTTTGTAAGAGACTATGTAAGGAAATGCAATTTGTAATCTGACTCAGTAAAATATGACTTCGACTTTGACATATACCAAGGCACTTGTCTCCAATCCTTTCTTCAATCATTTCAACCAGTTCTTGGGTTATTTTACTAAAATCTGCTGATTGATGTGTACCATCAAGTAAATTCCTGTCTCATCATGACTACACAGGATTAAGTCAGGAACCCAGACACCCTAAGCTATCTTAGGGAGAAGTTAAGAGCCTCTGACAGTTGCAAACACCACATTTCATGTTGTGACGAGCAATAATGTGCAACCGCAACAGTTGAACAAGAGGTATTACGATAGATAAAATACTTCATTATTTATTCCATAGCAAAAATTATCAAACAGGAAAGCACATTTTGCACTAAAACTAACAATATGAATCAGTGTAATAATTCTGCAGGTAACTGAATTGTCAAGATTACCTTTCATATGTGATGGAGATGTTTCTTCTGAGCCAGCAACTTGGGTAATAGGAGCAGTAAGTAAGCAAAATTCAGTTAGTAAATCCCATGTTGAATGACGAACAGCAGCACATAACTTCTGAGTTAAGGAGTCCATGTTGACACGACCTTGCTTCCAAATACGGAACTCAACAAGAGCAGCGGGTTCTGAAACACAAAAAAATAAATTTGGAAGACAGTATTTCAGTATCAAGAAATAAAGTGTGACTCTCATCTTAACCTCATACAATTCATAAAAAATTAACACACAGGTTAAGTGTACAATCAAGTAGTCATGTAATTCTAAAAGCGAAAGCTTTTTCACCAATAAAGTAAGCATTGTTCAGCTACAAAATAATAAAATTAACATATTAGTACATGACTATTATATTACAATAAAATAATGAAATTATTACAAGGAAAATCAGGAAAAGGGTCGGAGACTGGGTCACCCCACCCTCGTGACATTACTTTCATCAGATACTTACCACTCTCTGACCTTGCTATAAAGTGAAGGTCAAACTATCCCCATATGGATCCTATGGTATACCTTCAAGTATACATTATTCAAGGGTATCATTTTATGGATATTTTAGAAATTTGATAAAATTTAAAATTTTAACAATTTGAATTAAAATGATTTGAAAATTATTATTTTTTGTAACACTTCTGCGAATGTATAATTTAGCTTTCATGCGCTACATAATATCTTTAATCAATTTTGTAAATGCTTTATTTAAACAGTAATAATTAAAGTGTTTGAGAAATTGTATAACTGTAATTTCTATTTATTAAGTTAGGTTTGTATGTTAAAGAGAAAGTATTGAAATGTATATGAGAAAGTATGTGCAATGTTTTTGCATCATTAGTTTTTTGATGAATTAAATTTTTCCCTTCGTTCTGTAAATAGTAATGAAATATAATTCATCTCCATACACTTCATACATTGTGTGGTAATTGTTAACAATGTAATTACTATAGTACAACTGTCTGTTCTAATAAAGAAATAAAAGTTTCTACCTGGTTCCTTGTTTTTTTCCTCTAGAACATAAGTTGAAGCACTAGTAAGAGTTGCAAAGTCTTCCTCACAGAGACCCTCTTTGTAAGCTCGCATGAAAGGTTTTGGATAGTGAGAATGTTGAACCAAATTTCCAGGACTGTCCACAACAGCTAGAGCAATACATGCTATACCTCTATTTCCAGCAGATGGTGTTTGGTTGTAAAGAAAGAGATCACTTTCAGTGACTCGCTTCTGGGATGATTCAGGCTGAGAATAATCCTGGAGTACAAAAGGAATGGAACCATATTACATTATAATCATTCTCATTCACCACTTTGGAAATATTTTCTTTATAAAAATGACCACAAGCAATATTTTACACTTGGAAATGTTCTACAAGTAAATTTGAAAAAGTCATTAAAAAAAAAACATTGAAACTTAATTGTTTTACATCTTAATACGTCAACAACACAAGTTTTATTTCTTTTATGACCATTGAGAAGCTATGTAAAATGTAAACACCGAGATTTTGTCAATGTTAAAATGAGACTGAAATTAAGTTCTTACTTGAAAATGGAATTCAGGCCTGGGATCTGTGTACTTTGGAATATACATAAATTCCAATAAGTTTTGACGCAAATAGTATGCAAGTGCTTGAAGATGTGAGAGAGCATGAGGTTGAATAGAAAACTGGAAAAGAAAAATTGAATACCATTCAAGTGCTTTTCACATTGGATGAAGAGTTTGGTGTAACAAAACATACATTAAGTATGAAGAAAATTATAATTGATCAATTTGTGATTTAAATGTTCCTTTTTATAAAACATAAAATCCTGTAAAACATAAAATGTGCATGTATTTTTTCAGAATAAATAGTTCCTCTTTCAGTCAATATTTACCCAGCACTGGTGGTCCAAATCAATTTTTAAATTTACTGAAGTATGTATCTACCAGTCAAAGTACTGAATAAGTTTCAGTAAAATTCTAAATCAAGTCTAACTCAATTAGCACATTTCTGGTACTGTGTGTATGAAAATCTTTTCTGAAATTTTATGTGTTATTGATAAAGATAACACAACTATCTGAAAACATGAAAGTGATTTAAACTTACAATTATTGACGATGTAATAATGTTGTAAAATGAATTTTCACAAGATCGACACTTTGTCATTCGATTCCTGATATAAAAAACCCTCTATGAATCAAAATCATCAAACAATCTATCGGCAAAATCCCACCATAAGTTTATGATATATCCGATTTAAATTTACAATTATTGCTTGAATAATAAGAGTAAGCTACAATACACACATATGCCAGCCAAATAAATATCTAATAACTCCTTTAAGATAAAAAACTGCAGATAAATACTTGAACCTGACAACATTTTCATCTACCTAAAACCATCTTCAAGTCTATTAATTGTACGCATAATATATCAACAAAACAAACGATACCAGGAACTGACCTGACAGCCACATAACACATCAAAAGTCAAACTGTACCACAACAAAGGTACCCAAGGGGTTCGTGGAGGGAACAGCTCCGCAATTTCTTAGCTTCTGCACTACGAGATGTGGCCAGTATTATAGATGTGGCTAGCATTTGTTTAACCCCAGTATAGACCCTGGTACTAATTTTACAGCAGGCTTAATAGATCTGGGAGCCAGTCTGGATGATGGGGTGTGGTCCTATCTCACCGGGAATCAAATCCCAGCCATCCAGCTAGTAACTCAGCACTCTACCCACTGAGCCACACTCTCTCCACATACTATGTATTCCTTATTAAGTATGTTAGCAAAGCAGAAGTTCATGACAAACTATTCTTGCATTTCTTAGCTTAGCTACTTCTATGTAAAGTCACACTTAAATTACCCAATTTCTTTTTGAAGTATTTTAATGCAAATTAAAGGATCCCAATCAGAAAATTTAACATACTTACATTAATAAACACTACAAAACATGAAATTGAAAAATGAGTACTGAATTCATGCTATTTGGTTCTGTGGTAATAGTTAAATAATTCATGTCTATTATTATTATGTCATCTTAAGATGTATTAAATCTATATATTTTATAGCACAATATTTCAGCCAGATTTTTGGCCTTCTTCAGGTGTTTAAATATGGTAGTATCCTAGTTACATAACAAGAATGAAACTAAGATACTACCATATTTATACACCAGAAGGAGGCCAAAAAAAAAAAAAAAATTTGGCTGAAGTATTGTGCTATAAAATATAAAGATTTAATACATATAATCCTAGGTACATAACAAGGATGAAAGGGCTCTAATGACATGGACAATGGCGAGCCCAAAAGCCCCATTAAAAAAGAAACAAGAATGAAATAGTAAATTTTTATGATATGCACCAAAAAACATTCTATAATTGATCAATAAATCTCCAATAATTTTTCCCTAACTCTAGCTTTTCTAATACATCATTTTGAACATGAATTTTTCATAATAATTGCTTTCCTTGTCTAATATTCTGAAATTTTCCTAATCCATCAAATGGTCCTTAACTAAGTTGTGATTTGTTATCTTTGTTCTATTACACTGAAATTCCATCGAAGTTCTCGAATTCTTGTTTTTAGTCCTCTTTGTCAGTAATTGAAGTCATACATCACAAGCACAAAAAAGCAATTAATTATTTAAAATGGAAAAGATTTTCAAGAACTTTCATTTACTACCACAAAAAAGAGTTAAGACATTACCTGAATCACAGCTTCAGGAGCTTTGTATGGTTTCTGTACAAAATGAACATCATCAGGAGTGAGTTTACACATTGGATTCCTAGCCAACATAATCGATAAAACTTCTAATACAGCATCATCCAATCGATTTTGTAGGACTTGTACCAGTTCTTCTTTCACTTGTGGACCTAATTCATATTTGACATGCACTACTTAAAAAGGTATTGGTAAACACAAAAAATTAAATAAATTAATAATATTAAGTATCACTTTCTGGAATATAGTACAACCTTGAATATAATACAACCTAAAGAACCTAAGAAAAAGAATATTCTCTCAAGAGAAACATTGCACGTAAATAAACAAACATGAAAAATGCACATGGAAGTCAAAAGTCAAAATTATGAGCATATGTATAACATAAAGATAGAGTTATATTACTGCTTAAGTATATGTGCAAGAATATGCATGTCGGATGAGTCCCATAAGTTCCCTCCCATAGGTCTCTCTATTAAGCAAGTCTTATCTCCCTTGGCAACATAGGCTTCAGTATTAATATTTCTTGCAGCATTGTGAATAGCCCAATGTTGTGTTAAGTAAATTTCTTCCATATCTAGACTTTTCAGACAAGACAGCCTAAGCTTCAACAGAGTAAATAAAGTGAGGTAAATTCTTAGATTATACAAAATATGCTCCAGATTAAAAGATAATTTTTGCAGTTCTTCAAATTTAAACCCCAGTGAATAAGTTTTATTTTTACCTGCTTCAGATATTCCATGTACTTTGAGAACAACTGAACCCTCTGGTCGACTTGGAGGTGGTTGGGGAGTTACAGATGGAGTAAAAGTGTCTCCAGAGCTAACAGTGATATCTTTCTCACCAAATGACCTTATCCTAGGTCGAGATTCACCAAGCTGAAAAAAAATAAAAATAAATCTTTACTTGTATGACACAACAGAATGTTAAATGAAAGGAAAATGATCCTTTGCTGACTCTAGTAGTTTATAAAGTAAAAGAAATACTCATAAAAACAAAAATCTAATTTCAAAATATTGTGAAACCCCTTTGTAAGAGACATCAGAGGGAACGGAAATTGCTTTCTCATAATTACACATGGGTATTATTATACATGGAAAATGGGTTTCTAACATTCTAAACCTAACTTTCTATCTTTATATTGAATTAGAATGGTTGTAAAGCTCCCCTATTCACATTTCAATTATGATGTTAAAAGATTCCATAGTCCAATAATCCAGATTTGCCAAGTTTCCATTAGCTTATTTCTCAGTTGTGTTTACAGCATGGACATACGAATCAATCAAACCTTCTTTCTACATAATCTTGCCTAACATGAAAATGGGTACAGTATAAGTATATTTTGCTCTTCAGCTCAAAACATTACTCCTTCATCTTTCTTGATTTCTATGAATATATATATGATTTAACCCCAAAGGAGAAACTTTTGCACATCGGTCATATTTCTTCCAAAAATAAAAATACAATACTAGCACAAAAATTACAGAAAATAAAGTTTCCTTGAAGAAAAAAAATGGAAAAAAAAACCCTACTAATACACTTAAGCAAACACTTGTTTTAGGAAAATCATTCTAGGGATATACAAAACATGCCTCCAAGTTAAATAAGTAAATGAGTGCTCGATCACAGAGGTCACATGAATAAAAGCACTACAAATCCTGTTGCAGCACAGCGACCCCTGTGATGTTTGACTGCTTATGGCAATGTTTATGCACATGTTAGGCAGTCCTAAAATATTCTCATAATTGTCACAAAAAATGACTTGGTTTGTTTCTTACAAGAGGGTTGGAATTAACTGTGGGGGAAAAAATGTTATGACCACAACAAGAGGGTCTCTTACAACTGGGTTCCACTGTAATTGGATGGTACAAAGTACAAAATAAAAAGTACAAACCAAATTTTGTGACAGAGTTTCTTCATTATTCATTCCACCTGATTTCCGGGCACTAGCCGTGAGAGACGTCACAGAAGAACTGCGAGATACAGCTCCTGGTGAGTTATCTTCTGTATCTGAACGACCAGGAGCTAATGAACCTGATGTAGCAGTAGGTGTGAGTTTAGTAAGCCATTTGAAATTTTCATGCAATCTGGAAAAAGTATACTAGTTCCAATTGACATAAAGTAAAGACAAACACATCATATTGTTATGCCTCAAGCAACAGAAATATGAAATTATGAAACTGACACTAATACTAGAACTGGTTAACCAATAAAGAATTCCCAATTAACTCTGGAATTTCCATATTTACAATATCTTATGTCAAAGTAATAGTTTATTTTGTTTAATTACTTATTTTGTTATGCTTGTTTTTCTTGTTTATTCCTATAATTTGTACATGTACATTTGAATTTGCCTAAATACAACCTATCAAGGAATAAACAAGGAAAACAAACAAAACACATTACAAAAAAACAGAATGTAAGAGTGGGAATACATTAAGGAACCACAGCATCTGGGTAAGAACAACTCTTACATCTTCTCTTGAAGACATTTAAAGACTTGTATCCCTAACAAAATGAGGAAGCATACTCTGTGTCTCGAAACGACATATTGAGTCTCCTGTACCTCTCTTGAATCCATCAGTAGAAAAGGTATTTGACAAGTTTGGAATAGATGGGTCATGACATTACAGTCAATGTGCCAGTTCATAACCTGATTGGAGATGAGATTATCATAAAACAAATTAACATCAGCACTCTTTGGCATAAGCAAAACTCAATTGATCCTAGTACACCACGATAATATATCTACGATCAAACCAATGCATAAGCATAGACACTTTATAGGTGCAGTATCTAGGAAATTTATCCTTTATTCTTTAATTGAAATTTATCCTTTATTCTTTAACTGAACACATAATAAACATAAGAGTATTCCTTGTCTTAAAATGAAGATAAACAAAAGTATAATGTTTTTTACCTGAGATAAAAAACATTTCCTGATATGTCTTGATAAACAAACATGTTTTTCCGATTGTTCACAGAAAATCTATTCAACACACTCCTCAATGCCTGAATTCCTCGAGAAAATAGAGATTTTCCAGGTCCTGTTTTCAAACGAGGATGTAAACAAAAATGAGTTTCCCAAACAACATTACAGGAAAACCAGCCAGGACGAAATTTCATAGTTGCTTCCAGATAACTTCCTTGGCATTCATTGTCAGTGGAATCTATAAAAGACATAAATTGAAGTGAAAAAGGAAAAATCAATACTACTCAACTAAATTAATCACAAGAGTGAACATTATGAAATTGTTTGAAGAAATCACAATGAATAGTAATTCAGTCTTAATCATCTCTGGCAATTATGTTCCTTATAGTTGCAACACTCTACAGATATAAATATAAAAAACACCAGACACTGAGTACAATAAATTTTGATTTCCATACCATCAAAAGATTTCATGCGTGAAAATGTAGTATCACGTGGGGTGTCAGGATTATTTTTCCAAATGTCTTCGCTGGATTCTGGTTCCAAAAGTTGATCACACATACGTGTGTCATGAAGATTTTGCAACAGCATAGTTTGGTTGACAATTTTACAGAGACTTTTAATACATGATACTACGCTCTTGTGTACTTCTCTAGCCTCTTCATCAAAATACCTGTTACCAACAATAAGTACATAAGATAAACTGATAAAAACTTAGAATGGCAAATAAATACAATACATTTTTACAAAAATTAGACAAATATAATTTCTTTACACAACTATGTTTTAAGTTTATATTTTATCAAGTAAAACATTATAATGAATGTAAATGAAGTATGGAATAACACATTGAACCAAGGGTCAAAAAATGAGAATTTAATGGGACAAAAGCACTGAAAGATATGTTTTCTAATTCTTCACTCAACATGATACTTGAAGCCTGTACATAAAAATAATTAAAACATAAAATATTTCAATATTTAGGCGATTTCCCTGCTTTTAGTGAAGTTTGCCCATATTTAAATCTTTTAAATACTTATGATAAGGAAAATTATGGTTTTGAGGGAGGGTGATTTTGTTGCCAATATTCTGAAATAAAAAATGAAAATGCTAACACCAGAACTATATTGTCCCACTAATTATGTAAACATAACAGATGAAGCCAGGAAAGACACATTCATAACTTCTCTTCCTACATAGCAGCAATAGGCATTGTGTTGCAATTTCAAACTTTAGGCACGTTATGCTTCTTTGGGGACAAGCAACAGTAGATAAAATAGTAATGATTCTGATTGCAGCAAATAACTTTTGGGAGGAATTATATTTGCATTCTGCAACTTTGGCATTATGATGCAATGTAGGTTTGATTATGCATTATTATGCTCACCAGTAATGAAGAAGAGGGAATGTAGGGCACTGAAACTGCAGAAATATTATCAATATGATCCATTCCAGAAATTCATACATTTACACAAGAGCATAATCTTCCAGTATCTATACAATAACTCAAGACCATTGACTTTTCATATTAAAAAAGCTCTAATAATAATTTCATCAAAATTGTTCAGTTACAAGAATTATTTCTCCATGGGTATTTGATTAATTCTGAAGTGGGAAAGTTTTATCCATTCAGTTGAGCTGGGGCTAGGGGTTAAATTCCCTATACCTGTTTTGCCTACCTAAGTCTCAGTTATGACCTTCTTTCCAGTGAAGGTTGTATTTCCAGCTAGAATTTTTTTTTTTTGTAGCATCAGCAAAAATAAATGTCTATAAACTTAAAAAAACTGAAGGGATCTTAATTGTTTTATCAATGCAATAATTTCTTTCAAGATCATGTGTAGCCACAAAGTTAAAACTAAAAACAGAACAATACTTCAGAACCATGTTAATAAAGGTAAACAATTACAGTATGAAATTTATGGAAAATCAAATTTGCTATCTTGCTTCACTTTCAAGTTTTGGGTCTTCTGATTTGTTTCTCTTTAAAACAGCATGTTATGATGATTTTATGTTTTACCTATAAAGTAAAAAGTTGTGCATAACCATTTGAAGGATACTAGGCAATTGGGAAGAAGTGATAAAATGCCAAAAACAGAACCAAAATGAAAGTAGTAAAAGCATCAAAGCTTGCACATACTAACCTACAATGAAAGTAAGTTGTAATAGCGTCTTTATCTACCCTCATTATAAGCCAGAAGTTTGGCAACGATGGTCGGCATGTTTCAAGATCCTCCAACCAATCATTTTCTTCAGCTGAATCACTGCTATCTCCTTCATAACCTTAGCATAAGAAAACCAACTCATAGCACAACAAAATTCACAGACTTGGTTGAACACACAACACACTCGATCCATCCTCAAATTACTTTTGGCCCTTCTTTGGCTTATCAGCTCTGTTGATAAACGCTGCTACAATAAAAGGTCGGAATAGTCAGGAGAAACAAATAAACGTAAGATAAATATTACATAAAATAGTAATGTTTATAATGGTATATCTTCCTCATTCTGTAAATAATCTACTTGATTTTCAACAGTTTGGTAAGGAACGTAATAGCTATGACAAACACTGTCCAAGAGACAATGAATGAATAAATTAATAAATCGGGCACCTGCCCACTTGACATGAAATCAATTTTTACACTCAAAATTCTTACCAGCTATTTGCCGCACCACATAATAAGGGCATATTCACTATATAATAAGGGCTTACTTAAACAAACAAATATAGATTCAATAAACTATTATGATTTCCTGTTAAGTCACATACCAAAATTTCATAATTCTGCCCTATGAGTACTAGAGAGAGAAAAGTGATAAATTTTGCAGTTAGGAAAGAATGGAAATAAAATCTTTTGTTCTATCTCTACAGCACCAATTTTGTTTCCAAAATTAAATATATACTGTAAGTTAATCTAAAGTAGCATAATAAGTTTGGTACAGTTACTTGGCAGAGACCAAAGAGCAAACTCTCATCATCAAAGACTTTCACATTTTTCACATAAAGATAATATTCGTAAAACACACCATCTTCTGTTCCATGGGCACTTTCAACTAAACTAGACACTTCACTACGATAGCCTGGTGTTCCTTGCTGCTTCCTCTGCCATGCTAATACAGAACTCCAGCGTGCAGGGGATAATTCCTGCTCAAGTGGAATCACATCCTCTCTTTTACTATTGCTAATTCCACAACTTTGGCTTCGTTTCAACATCATAGGCTTATCTTCATTAGAGGATTGGAAACTGAAAGAAAAAAAGAAAGAAAGAAAAGAGAACATAAAGAACAAAGAAATATATTATTACAAAATACTAACAGCATTACAAAATACTGACATGTGTTAATCAGTAGTTTCAATAATTAGTAGTTAATTATTATTAATCAGTAAATTTATTATAATTATTATTAATCAGTTATTGATAATCAGTAGTTAAATAATATGTTTCAATTTACAAATGTGAAGTATGAAAATATACACCATTTCTATAACAAGCACTTCACAGTACCATCAACAATATGAGTTTATAAAAAACAAACACAAAGCAATTTTTAAATTGTAAACAACCAAGTGATTCATAGATAATTTGGCTTCTATTCTGCTATTCTAGTTATTCAAGGTGTTAATGGTATTCTTTCAAAAAATGCAATCTTTGTTTCAGAAGCTCCATTCGGATCAAAAGCTTCAGTAGTTTCAGTAGTTTGATTGTGTAATGGTTCAGTTCAGTTTAAAAGATATGTTCAGAAGATTTGTGGTCAAATGGTAGATCCTTTTTTTTTTTTTGTGGGGCTTTACGACTCGTCGACAGCAAAGGTCATTGGAGCCCTAAAAACGTGTACAGGTAGGGAAAATGCAGTTACGCACTAGAGAGAGCCAACATGACTCCCTGCGTGTGAAACTCGCCAAATGACTCAACCAAACCCACTAAAAACACTCCTGAATTACAACATACCGAAACATATCTCAAAACATTGAAGACAAAAAATGAGGGGTGACAAAAAATGAGGGGGGGGGGATGAGGAAAATGAAAGATACCCTAGCCCTAATAGCATCGGGATCAAAAAGAACAAAAGGTGACCAAAGAAGGCCAGAAAAGAGAAAAAAAGGAGCCTGGCACAAGTAAGTGGAAGTAATGCCAGACTCAACTCGGGGCCCCGTGATCGCCAAACACAAAATTATAAAATTGACAAGATAATAATGAATATCTTGCTCATTTACTTTGTGGTTCAAAATGCTCAACTTGGTGGTTCAAATTTGAAGAAATATGAAATGTATTCAAGTACTTACCGCTTATGAAAATCTTGGGGTACAGTGCTCAAGGAAGGAGAAGTTGTAAGTGAAGCCGACAACAGTGGGGTAACATTTTCAACCCATGCTCCTCTCCACTGATCACTCTCACTTTTAAAGGAAAAATTCTTCTTCTGTCTGGGCCACAGCAGTTGATTGCGAGGTTCATCATCACTATCACTATCCTCAAGGGGGCAAGAGACTTCTGCCACCCCTTGTAATTTGGATCTCTTTGATGCAACTCCTATCATGTTTGGCTTAGGTTCATCTTCACTAACACAAGTGTCTAATGTTGAACCAGGGTAATTAAGGAGAAGACCATTCTCATCACCTAAAACAATGAGGAAAGAATGAAGAACAAAGAATAAAGGAAGGTCATACAAGACTTTCTTTCCTCTTGAATTCTATGTTTTTGAAAACTAACAAAAGGTATACTCACTTGATGTGGGAATATGTGTTCGAAGAGAATCATTCCATAACTCCATAGAATCTTCCATATGAGGCTGATACAAGTTTTTCAATGGAGGGATTAATGAACTTGTTTTCTTCCTAGTAACTACTTGTTTGTCTTTGACAAGATAATAAAGCGAACCAACTTGCTTCAAGTGATAGCCATTCACAACCAATTTACAGAATTCCTGTAGGAAAAATTAAGAAAAGGTCCCAAAGCTTCACCATTAGGAATGTTGCATTTTAAGGTGCAATTCTCAATGCACTGCATAATTTTCACACAGGAGTGCAACTTAAACTTATAACAAACTCCATAATAAAAAATAAAAAAAACTGGAAAATTCTTCTATCAATAAGCTACACAGTAAAATGTCTCCTTATTGTTTATAACACGTAGTCCAGTAGCCAGGAGAATAAGAGAGGCCAATCCAGGAAAAAAATATAGAAGTTTTTTCTCAATTGATTCTTATGTTTTCGAGGATACTGAATCCGAATTTCAACTTTGTCACCTCATAACCCCTGTGCATTTTGAGAAAAATCAAAAAACTTTTTAAAAATCGCACTTTTCTTAGTTTTTTGTTTATAACTCGAAAAGTACGTATTTCTGGAGAAAAGTATATGGATGCAAAATTAATGTTCATTACATTTCCTACAAATTAAGTCTTTATAGTTTTTCTGTCTGACGAATAGATATTGCACCAGAGCGTGGCGAATTTTTACCAAAATTTGGAAATGGACCACAAAAACCAGTTTTTCTTACATTGTTTGCATACAACTCGAAAATTACACAATTTTAATAATATTGTCACCACAAAACTAAACTACATTAAATCTCCTTCAAATTATGTCTTTTGTCGTCTTTTTCATCCGATGAACATTTTAGGCATAAGTCAACAGCCAGAGCGCACTTAAGCTGAGAGTTTATCAGCCGCTATGCTAAGAACGCCTCAGTGTGAGTTCTACTTTCACAACACCCTATTTGAAATAATGCAACATTATTCATATAATTTATATGTATATATAAACTAAATAATTTAAATAGTTGATTAACTTTTTGTGAATATTTTATTTCTTCAAGTACTATTATTTTCTATTGCTTTATTCTGAAAACTTTTCCTGCTAGAACATATGATGTGATGCAACGTTTCCACATTTTATTACATGCAACTATTTTATTATGGAACTAGATCGTAATAATTTTTTACTGAGCACATGCTCAGGCGAATTTGACATGTAAACCTACATGAGCACGGGATAGGGATCGTTGGTGATGAAAGGATCAACTGCCACTTGTTTACGGAGGTGGGTACTCGGTGCATAGATCACATTGTTGGTGGTGATTTCAAATTTATGAAATTCAAATGGAATGACAGAGTGAAATCTCTTTCCACCATGAAGTGTTCACAGTCGAACCGTTGTAATCAATCCCACCACTTTCTTTCAGAGAATAAGTATTGCAAGGAATCAGATGAAGATATAGAGAAGTTCTTGCACTGTGAACTCTGTCCCTATCCAATGTCTCTGATGATAGTGGCATAAGAAATGGTACCCAATCAAGTTTTTACAAAGGGTTCGAACCCGTACAAGGAACCACAGTTCTGGAACACGGTAGGTTTGGGATTGATGTTTTCTTTATTACATTTTCTGTTGTGTAGTGTGGTCAAGTGGAGTGACATTCGCAAGTATTTGTGACACATACGTTGACTATTTTAAATCCAAGTACAAGTTTACCGCTGTTGTAATTTATTAATGGATACCCTGATTCAAAAATAAGTTGTAAATACATGGAGTGCTTGAGAAGCTTTAGCACAAAAAAATTCCATTGGTCTAAAGATCAGTGACACAATGGTGCCCACAGAAACCCAGGAAAACGTCAACTGCCAATTCAAGGAATAAACATCAATTGATTTCCATGTTGACTTTAAAATTCAAGGAGTCCAACAATTTCTACAAACTAGCACAGGAAGATACAGACAAGCTGATCGTGGTCACTGGCAATATCCTGGCACCTCATCATGATACAGTGTCAGTTGTGGGAGAAGATATAGATCTTCTAGGTATCATGGTAGGATTGTGTGCTCCTGAAAACATACTTCTTGATGCCAAGAAAAAAAAAATTCCTTCAATGTTATACTATCCTCCAAGTGCTATTGATAGTCTTGCTGACCACGTGTTATTTCTACACACTATGAGTGGTTGTGACACTGCACCCACTCTGTACAACTACGGTAAAGTAAAATTTATTGACCCGCTAAAGAAGGACCGTTCTCGGACCCACAATCAAGCTGTTTATGGACCCTGAAGCCGATCTTGAGGTAATAATCAATGCAGGAGAACAATTCCTTCTTGCTTTGTAGGGGTCTGGCAAACACTGTGTGTCATTGACAAATTGAGGTACAAACAATATGAAACTTTGACATGTATGGTGATGTCCAATGTTGCCTTACTCCCCCTACTGAAACAGCAGCACAACAACATTCACAGAGTATTCTAACACATGCAAGAATAACTTGGAAATGAAAAAAGTCCTGAATATGTGAGGTGGACACTAAAGAACAACAATCTGATACCAATCACTACCTTGGAATCACCCACACCCGACAAACTTCTCCAGCTGATATCTTGCAAATGCAAGAAGGATTGCAAAGGGAGCTGTGGGAAGAGTAGAAAAGCTGGTTTATTCTGTTCTTTACTGTGTGAAAAATGAGAAGGAACATACACCAACACTGACAAATGTTATGCCGATGAAGACGGTGACATGATCATGATCAACCATTAACTATGGCTGTCGTGATGCAAGGTATTTTCATAACTGAATATATAATCAAAAATATAACAATCCACTCTCAATATTTATGATTTCTTTAATCTTTAAGATGAGAATCCAGGACCTTCTCCAGTCAAGCATTATCAACCATATAAAGATGATGAGAAGACCGGATCTTCCAGTGCCTAGTGTCTTCAACCAAATTGAATAATTTTTATATTCATCATAATTATGTATATACAGTATTGTAGGTTAAGTAGTTAAATTGTTGAAAATATTTTGTTGAAAGTATTTTGGAAAGTTAAATTGTTGAAAGTATTTTCGTAGTACATGAAAACGCAAGTTGTCACCGTTAATTTAGGAGCGAATTATATTTCAATAATATTCTAAAAGCGCGTTTTTGTCCCAAAATAGAATGTTAACATGTTAAATTTCCCTGAGTATGAGCTCAGTAAAAAATTATTACGATCTAGTTCCATAATAAAATAGTTGCATGTAATAAAATGTGGAAACGTTGCATCACATCATATGTTCTAGCAGGAAAAGTTTTCAGAATAAAGCAATAGAAAATAATAGTACTTGAAGAAATAAAATATTCACAAAAAGTTAATCAACTATTTAAATTATTTAGTTTATATATACATATAAATTATATGAATAATGTTGCATTATTTCAAATAGGGTGTTGTGAAAGTAGAACTCACACTGAGGCGTTCTTAGCATAGCTGCAGATAAACTCTCAGCTTAAGTGCGCTCTGGCTGTTGACTTATGCCTAAATGTTCATCGGATGAAAAAGACGACAAAAGACATAATTTGAAGGAGATTTAATGTAGTTTAGTTTTGTGGTGACAATATTATTAAAATTGTGTAATTTTCGAGTTGTATGCAAACAATGTAAGAAAAACTGGTTTTTGTGGTCCATTTCCAAATTTTGGTAAAAATTCGCCACGCTCTGGTGCAATATCTATTCATCAGACAGAAAAACTATAAAGACTTAATTTGTAGGAAATGTAATGCACATTAATTTTGCATCCATATACTTTTCTCCAGAAATACGTACTTTTCGAGTTATAAACAAAAAACTAAAAGTGCGATTTTTTCGAAGTTTTTTGATTTTTCTCAAAACGCACATCAAACTACCTTATGACTGGACTAATGGAATCAATAATGTCGGCAAACTGATTCAGTAGATAGTATTTGGAAAATAAATTGCTCTAGTACATATTCCAGTTGGGACAAAAATGAAGTTTTTGTATTATTTGCTTTTCATTATTATTGGGCAAGATGTAAAATTAATTTTTGTAGAATAACCATCCCTGTTGTAGCTTATCTAATCGTCTTCACCTTCATCTTTGATATCAGATCAGAGCTGTACTGTATACATAATAAGATTTAATAGATTTCTTTTTTTTTTAATGTACCTGTATAAATCTCTCAAGACTTTGATCAGGGCCAAACACAAATTGAAGTGGAACTTTCTCCATGAGACAGCTAGCACGGCCAGGGGAGCTAGCGACATGATCCGCAACCAAACTCAATGTTTGTTCTTGCAATGGGTATATGTCTAATAAAAATGCAGCAATTTCATCTCTCATCAACCACTGGATCTAAAGAAAACATTTCAAAACACATTGAGTCAACAAGTATACTTCCATATTAAATGGTAACTAGTTTTGTAAAAAAGTACATTAGTAAAAATAGGTTTAATTCTTACTTCATCAACACAGGTAGTTACTGCTTTATGCTGATAATCAGGTAAATGTTTCAATCTGTCTGATGGTACTGGTTCATCAGTATAGCTAAAAATACAATAAGGAAAAATAGAAAGAGCCAGAAGAGAAGAAACTATATCAATGAAATCAATAACCCTTACTGATGCATTGAAAGAAGACTTCCACTGGCAGATGTCACTAAATTTCGATCATTTTCATGAGGTGGAGGAGAAGTGCTACAAAATGATGTATTTCTCATTTCTAATGATCTTTCAGCAATGATACTTTCAACTTCTGGGGGTAACGTCAAGCAAAGTACGTCTAATGTCACTTGCAAGTGATTAAGATTCAATTCAGTGTCACTGAATTCCAATGCCTGAATTAATTCCCCTACAAGAAACAAAATAAATATTTTACATTACAAAGAAACGAAGTCAAACAAAAAATACACTTAATGTCAATGCCTGATAAACAGAGAGACAAGAACTAGGATGCAAGCGAAGCTACCAAAAGTATCTTTCTGATGTAAAGAAACAATTGGTTAAGAAAATAAGTGTATTCTTTGGAACATAATACCAGTAACAACACACCAATGAATAAAACATGATACATTGAAGAACTAACAAATGGAAACAAAACAGAATTTCTTTCAAGAAATATAAGAGAAATATAGTTACTTTCTTCATGTTAAGGAGGATGGTGTCACATTAGATAGTATTTTTTAATCTCTAAGGAAAATAATATATAATTACTACTGAAAGAGTTCATAACTTCTTTCTCAGTCAAAGAGTAAAGGGGACCTTATATATGATCTGAAATAGATACCATTACCAATGCAGGTGGCAACCTGGCTTGGTTTACCCTTTCGTATGGATCCTTTTCTCCACTCCCACATGCAGCAAGGGAAGAAATAGAAAGAAGTTTGAATTTAGTAATAATATTTTTCTTATTCCTTTATTACAATATATGTCATGCTTTCTTTCTACCAGTCTCCTTCCTTGATATCTTCAGTAATTTATCATTGGAATTTAATATTTCAAGAGACAAAAATCAAGATATCTAAACAAAACATACTCAAGGTCATTTTCTCTGGTTATCACCTCACGTTGATTTATTCTAATGCAACTGTGACCAATAAATCAACATCAATATTATTAGATGTGAACGTGACTTCATCTGTTTAGACTGCAACACATCAGTAGCTAATCAACAGATATTAATTAAAATGGGTAGAAGAGTAACTAGAAACACACAGAATGGCAGGATAAATGATTTATGAATTTCTAAGGTAGTTTTTGTAATTCTTATCAGTTTTCTCCAAAACGTATTTAAAAACAGTGGATGGCAAATACTACAAACAATAAAAATATAATTTATCAACATAATGATTCTCTGAAAGAAATTTTGTTACGATAAATTTGTCTACTCATGATTTCACTTGAAATGAATTTCCAATAATTAAATGAGTACTTTTTTGCAAGTTGTTTTGTTCATAATTAAGATTTATACCAGCTTGTTGTTGATGCACGTTCTCTTGAAAATTTACAACTTTTATCTTTTCAATATGAAGATCAAAGAATCATTTGGATAATTTCACAAAAACAGTTCCATATTTTTTTCTTTGCATTTTTTTTTCACAGGAAATATAATTAGTTAACAATATTGGGTCAAAGTATACTTGAAACGATATGGTATACACAAATAATTCACAAAACATCTTTGAATTCAATAATAATATAATTAATATAATGGTAAATATAATGAAAAACGACTCTTGGAATACAACATAATATGTGAAAATGTAATTTACAAAAGCTCTTTATACAGAATTGAATTCTACAAAATCTCATTAAACACAATGTCGGAGGTGCTAAAACACTCATCTTCAACCTTTCACTGCATTATTATATATCATTGCATTATTTTGCTTGAACCTTACTATCATGTTCGTACTGAGGCTTAGTGCTTGAGAAGGGTTTAGTTTAATAGAAACATTCGAGGGGAGCAGCCGCTGATATCTTGTGAGTTTTTGCTAGATGTCTCTCCAATGAAGTCTTCAGTTTTTCAAGAAATTTCAACAAATGCAATTTTGGTAATTGGTTATATATAAGGATGTATAGGGGAGAAAAAGGTTATTTACAAAATGTTACTTTTAAGACATAAGATATAGAGATTACATCTACATAATTCGAACTTCGCATAAAGTTCAGTAATAGGCATGGTAAAGTTATTTCTCTCCCATGTTCTATCACATGATAGTGTTTCTAGAGACTTGAAAATCATTTACAAATCTAAAAGTTCTTAGCAGAGGGAGAATAAAGTTTTGCAAAACTAGAATCAATGATATGTGAAGGATAATGTAGGTAGGGGAAATGAAAACTGAACTGATTAATCATTTTAATTTAATTTATCCTTTGTCACATGCAGAGATTCTGACTAAATGAAGTCAGTTTCATTGATGTTATGTATTTAAAGTAGTCTGCTTCTGCCAGTGCACATGATCTTGAATTCTTATAACTTTAAATGAAAAGTAACTTCATGGCAAGAATTGTACATCTTGGAGGTTCAGAAAATTTACTCCAAATTCTGTCATGGATACTCCATACTTTCAAACCATCCGGTACATTCCAAAATGGATGTGCGCTCCGGCATCCGGTAGTTTAGAAAGTAACCCATGAACCAAGCTACAGAAATAAGTTAGCTGTAACAGTATATTACCCTCGCACAGTATTCACGGAAACCATATATACCAATGATTACGAAACCAAGAGCGCAGTTTCAACGAGACGGAGGTGCTTATTATTCTTACAAGAAATGGCGGCCTGCGCGACGCACTCGTAGGTGCTTGAAGGTAAGGAAACAGAAAATGCGATGAAGAAAAAAAATCATATGTTGACGAAAGAATTCCAAAACAAGTATTTTTTGATTTCATAAATAACCAATGATGTTTCGTTAAATGAAAATTATCGACGAGACCGGGCTTCAAACTCGGAACCTTCTACGCCAAGATGTACACCGTTTTCATCCTACTTGTGGCAACCCACAGGCCTCTAAGGAGTTCTTCTAAGAGGTACTAAGGTTGTTGAGGCGACCCCTTTCAGGAGTACTTGGTTCTGGATTGATTTATTCCTTAATTGGTTTCACAAACGAAATCTCTTAAATAACGGTTAACCAGACATGAGGTAATTGATCAATGATACCTCCCCATGTTAATTAACTGTGTTACCTCACGGTTGATCGACCATTATTTAAGAGATGAGTGTTTATGAATAACCTAATAAATTTATAACTTCCTAACTTTTATTTAATTAATAAGTACTGAGGAGAAAGGGGTCACAATTCTGCAAAGGCAGAAGCATAAATTGCAATGATAGAAGCATAAGAGAAACTATATGGACTTTGGAAGTATGAGTTTCTACTAAAGTTTCTCAAAAAACAATCTCTTTAAGGTTAAAAGAAATTATTCAACTCAATATTACAGAAAAACTCTAAACATTCCCGCAGTGGCTCACGGGTAGCATTCTTGCTCTCCACTGAATTACTCCAGGTTCAAATCCCAGTGGAGCCACAAAAATTTGAAGCGTTTCACTTCAGTGTCCCAGTTCATATAGCTGTGACAACTGAAAAGCAAACCCTCTTTCTTGTACCCACCTCACACTACTTTTAGTATCACCAACTCTTACTATTTCCAACTACTCCTACTAACACCTCCACTAGTGCCAAGTTGATGGTAAACCCAGCCAACTGGCCCACCAACTAACAATATCCCTACCACCCATCTCCTACCTTCTATCACCCAATATAGATAAAGCTCCAATAGCACGCTACATTTCTCATTTACAAATAATCAAATTAAAAAATTAAACTCTAAATGGAAAGGAAGTTCACATTCTTACCTAGACAAGTGGGCAACACACGAACAGAGCAACTACCTATTTTGTCTTTGCAGCGTAGGGTGCAAGTGAGATGTAGAAATAAAGGTGAAACATCTTCAGAAATATCGTCTTGAAGGTCACTTAAACTATTTGAATCAATATTGGATAATAATGAAGTGCGTGTCTCATCAGGAGCTTCATGTCCTACAAGAAAATAAACATAAGACCCAAGAGGAAGAACACACAAGAAATTCAACACAAAATTGTGAACTCACCAACAATGCTCTCATGATCAGATCTAAATTCTACCAGGCCTGAGTGATAAGTTAATTTATCACCTTCATCTTCCGTTTCAATTACTTGTGGTTTACTTAAATCTGCTACAGCTTCATCCTTGAGACACAATACAAATTAACTTTTTATTTTAGGTATAATGAGTAAAATTTACAAAAAAACGTTTTGTTACCTGTTGTATTTTATCCCAATAGGGAGCACAAAAATAAAATTCTGGATATGAGGAAACTGGCTTAAATGAAGTCATCAAAATTGCCATGAACTTCTCTCGTATCATTCTATGTAACTGTTTCAAATCTCTACATGGAGTATGAAGCTGAAGTAGAGAGAGAGGAAACCTCATTCCAATTTCCTCTAAAGAGGAAGCAGTGGGCGTTTCTTTCACTTTATCAGAGTCTTCGAGTATCCCGGTTTTATCTGATGCATGGACTGTGGTAGGTTCGTTTTCTTGAACAGATTGTTCAAATGATTCCACTTGTACAGATTTTTGGTCAGGCAAAGGAATGTGCTCTGCAATCAAACCTTCAGGTACAGTAACAGAAACAAATTTCTTTGTGAAATTATGTTCCCTTTCTGCTGGGGTAGAGGATAATTCCTGGCTTGAAAAAGAATCTTGAAGATTACATACTTTCTTTGGGGTACTACTTGACTGTTCTATATTTTGACTTTTTGGAGTATCAGCAGTGTCTAGGGATGCATTAGAATTGATAACTGGACATGAATTATTTGAAGAATTAGCAATAAGTTGAGATGGACTACTGCTCACAGCAAGTGATGTTTCTAGAAAAAACGATGAATTCACTGCAATACTAGTTTCACCAGTTGGCACACTTACTGAAGAATTCAAATTAGTAACATGAGATGGTAAGTTTCCATGATTAGGACTACTCCCTGAACTGTTATACTTCAATTCGTTCATTTTCATTTTCATGCGAAAATCTTTTAAGTGACCACACACAGTCTGAAAAACAAAGAAAGAAGATTTTTACTATATAAACAAATAAAATAACAATATAACAGTGGAACAATAGGATTTTTCTTCGGGATGTTCTAGATTCAATAAATTTCAAATCAACAAAATCCCCAGGAAAAATCCTTTGGTAACAGTATTTGTCAAGGTTTCACCAAGTTATGCAGTGGAATTACAACATAACTTGAAACTGAATTGAAAATTTTGAAAGTACTCTCATGAGGTGATTACTGACCGAGCAAATAAAAAGAAAGTAATCTCAAAACAAACAAAAAACACACGCCACATATGAAATGGGTATTAAATTGTATGCAAGATTCAATATTATCATATTTTAACACACATATAAACATGGACACACATACTTACACAACAAAACCTTAGTGACAAAGTGTTGAGTGGAGTAAAAGTTGAAAAACATATGACTGGAAAGAAGTGTTACACCAACAATGAGGTGTAATGACCTCGATGTCGGCGAGCCGTAAAGGCCAAATAAAAACAACAACAATAAAGTGAAAAGAAGTAGATAAGAGACATTTATCAGAAAGTTCATTTTAAGAGGTCCCAACATGCATCAGAAGTAACGGCGTACAACGACCTAACGCCACATTTGAAAATTCTAGTTTTCTGCAAAAGTTATGTGACCAGCGACAACGAGGATGCTTGATTCGATTATTCATTATTATAAGAATATTTTATTCAATTCTTCAAAATTATGAGAATATTTAATTCTTAGAAATATCGCACTCCCACGTTATGGAGGAAGTCGCTCCTAGTAGCTGTTCTTCTTTCTTACGAATATCACGACTTTACAATTCGTTGATCGCTCACAAGAATCTATCTAAGAAGGGGATCTATCTGGCCTTTCGTTGCAACCAATAAAATGCGCCTTGGTTAAAAACAGAAAACGAATACTGGCGGAGCTTTCCTCTAACGAATAAGCCTACAATTACCGTAGACTTGTGTTATGTCAGTTCTGGGAAAAACCTACAACTCGAATCAACACCAGGGACAGAGGGATTACAGAAATTTTGGTACAAGAAATTCACCAGCACTCACTACCATCTGATACTTAATTTGTATTCATTATTTTATCCACCACCCCCGGTTCCCTGAGGAAAACTTTCTTGCTACCAGAAGGAGAGGACTTCACTAAAGAAAGAACTCATAACTTGTCTCCGAACTAATGACTTCCTATGATACACATCTATTGGCACTACATATTTAATGCAATGGCCTCTCAGCAGATCAGCAGAGAGGAACTCAAGACCTCGGTCTCACGAAAGGAAGGATCAATATATAAGAGATTCTATACTCATAGGACAGGTTATACACAAACAAAGAAATATACACGCATGCTACTACATGGACTTCTCCAAAGCCTTCTACTCTACCACAGTAGTGGTTACTTGAATGCCAGGAAAGTCATAATGTTCATCCATCAATACAAATATTTTTGAAAACAGTAATGAAGTGGAAAACCAAAATTATCCTCACTTAGGAGGAAAAACCATCCAAAAAAGTCTGTTGCTCATCCGTCAAGAATATTTCAGGTGAATTCGTGAGCCCTTTTTGGTTTTGCTCAGTACTGAATCACCTTCTTAGTTATTTAAAGAAGGCGTTGCTCTGAAAAGAGGTAATACAGTTCTTTGTAGGATTTCACACCAGTTGTATATGGACGATCCGAAATTGTAAGTTGATAGTCCTATGTAACAAATGCTACAAGTTACACGACAATTCATTTGTAATATTAAAATGGAGTTAACAATTGTAAGCAACTTAATATCAAAAGAGGAAAAACACAAGCTTGCAAATAATAATAATAATAATAAATTTTATTGTCAGAAAAGCAGTTACAAACTGCGTATGACCACGTAGAGACAATAAACTAATTTACTTAGCAAAGCAATTTTGAAAGCAAATTAACAAAGCGATATTGAAACAATTTCCTTTTTGGAGCCACATGAACTACCCAAATACTTAGGCTTCCAACAATCACGTGAGCTTTACACGGAGCTATCCAACGTCAGCAGACAAATGAAATGGAGAAGCAACTGCACAAGCTATTGAAAATTGTTGAATTATTATTTGCTTCGCTTATATAATCTAGAGATGTTATTTTAGTGAATTAGTAGCTCCGCCTTTACTTGTTCTTTTGTCGCTTTCCTGTAGTCGTTTTGAATGTTACAGTGGTGTGAACCATGTGTATTCTACGTAATGTACGTATGTTTAAGAATCTAATTAAATCCGTTGAACAAAACTAAGATTCTCTTTTCAGCCTGAGTATTTTAATATTACAAGTGGCTAACTTTGCTCAGATTCGTAATTAATTGTGTTTTAGTGAGTCGCGGTGTCGTGTGAGATTTCGTTTTTATATGTAGCACATTGTTATCTCAGTTTGGGTAAAATTAATAAGACGTTTTATAACTGATATTGATAAACTTGAAGGCCAAGGCAACTGGACAGATTGGAAATTCCAAATTATAACACAGCTTCAAGTACATAATGCTTTTGAAGTGGTGCAAAAGGGACTTAAAATTCCCGATAATCTACCAGAGAAAAACAAGAAGGAACACGAGACTGCTACAGAGAAAAACAAGAAGGAACACGAGAAGAACTATTTCTGTTCTGAATAAGTCTGAGTATATGGCTCAGGATTTAATTGTAAGTTCACTTACAAGTCAAGTTAGGCAATTTATTCACATGTGCACGTCAGCAAAAAAGATGTGGGATACATTGCATTCGATATGTACAGAGGACTGAACAGCGACAAGATAGGTTATTCAATGAATTCTTTGGAATTAAAGTAAAAGAACCTAATGGTAGCATCGCCAAACATCCTGCGAAGCTAGAGAAACTGTGGGCAGAGCTTCAAGATGAGAAATGGAAAGAAAACAAGGTGAAGCTTCCAGATAATTTATTATTTAAATCGCATTCTTCACACTGTCACCAGGTTATTTGGAATTCCTCAATACTTGGGAATTTGTTCCAAAAGAACAAAGAACTTTACAATCTATTTGTGAATGCCTATGTTTTGTCGAACATCGCTAATTCAGAGAGATAGGCTTAAATCTTCGGATGGAACATCTGCTATGATGTTGAAATCTCAAAACAGTCCTAAGTTCAATAAAACATAACCTAAGTGTTTCAACTGTGGGCTCTACATTAAGAAAAATTATCGTAAACCAGCTAAGGAGTCAGCTAGAGTATCTTCACAAAAAACTGAAAAAAGAGATGTCCTGTTATCGTCAATGTCAGCTCAGTATAAAAAATCTCACTGGTTTGTAGATTCTGGAGTTACAGCTCATATGTCACCTAATAAATGTGTGTTTGATAGTCTGCAAGAAAATACATACCTAACAGTAACAGTTGCGAATAAAGAAATATTACATTCAGAGGGTATCAGTCATGTTAACCTAGATATAGATTTAGGTGAGAAATTTGAAAAGTGTGTTGTGTACGTACCCAATTTTAAAGCTATTTTATTTTCCGTGAGTAAAATGACGGAAAAGGATCATGTTGTTTTCAATTCTGAAAAGTACAGAGTATATTCTACCAATAAAAAAGTTAGCGTAACAGCATCAAAGAAAAATGATCTCTATGTTCTTGATAAGAAATCTGAACAAAGGTGTTTGTCTACGGATCAAAGTAGTGGCAGTAGGCAACTATGTCAAAAGCGTTTAGGCCATTTAAATATAATTGGCATGGACCTTAGAAAGGGTATGGACAATGGAATTTCTTTCTGTGATAAATTTGAACATTCCTTGGAAGGGAAACAAGCTGTTTACTTTTTAAAGGAAAATGAGGTAAACGAGTGAATGAAATCTTAGAACATGTGCATTCTGATCTTTGTGACCCTATGCCTCGCAAGTTTTGAGGAAGTCAAGAGTTTTTTATTTTTGTTGATGATCATTCAAGGAAAGCTTTTGTATATTTTCTGAAGTCTAAAATCAAGTGTCTCAAATTTTTAAAGATTTTCAAGCTTAAGTAGAAAATCAAACAGGAAAGAAAATTAAGTGAGGTAGAGAAAGCTGCCTGCGAAGTTCTCTGACTACATCCTGTACAAGTCGTCTCTTTCCAAAGACGTCCCTGCTACCTACGGTGAAGCAAGGACAAGTGGGAAGAAGAATCAATGGCGAGCTGGAATGAAGAAGATGGACTCACTCAAGGAGTAAGGGAACTTGTGGATTGACCTGTAGACCAGAAAGTGATACAGTACAGGTGAGTATATAATATTAATAGTAGTTTAAATGGGGTATTATTGAGTCATAAAGCTCGATTAGTAGTCAAAGGTTTTACTAAAGAGTACGGTGTAGATTACAGTGAAACATTTTCTCCAGTTTGTAAAACTAGCTTAAGAATATGGTTTGCTTTAACAGCTAAATTATATTTGTCGATCGATCATTTACACATTAATACAGCATTTTAAATGGATATCTAAATGAAAACATTTACATGCAGCAGCCAGAAGGCTCTATGGACAAGAGTAATGAAACTACAGTATACCTTTTAAAGAAACTCTTTATGGGCTTAATCTTCTAGAGTTTGGCATCAAAAAGTTGAACATGAATTGAGCAAGTTCGGATATTCTAAACCAAAGTTTGATCCTTGTGGATTTGTGAAATATCATGAAAGCACTACATTTCGATGATTTTTTTTTCTAACTATGAAAATGAAAAAGTTGCTCTTAAGAAACATCTAATGTCTATGTTTGAGGTAAAAGATTTATGTGAAGCGAAATTTTGTCTCGAGTTAAATATCGAGAGAACTAAAGAGTGTTGTCAAAATCAATCAAATATCTTTTATCATTTATATTTAAAGGACACTAATTATGCGAACATTATTATAGACAATCATTGTTGTAAGATTTGATTAATTTTCAATAAATAATCACATGTAATTGATTATTTTCGGTTCAAACATTTTAAGCGATTGGCTACCGCGACCAGGAGCGGTGACGACAAAGACAGACAGGTTTCGACCGTTGGGAAGAGTTCACTCACTCCAGCAACAAATGCATGTAAAAGCCGTTGAAATGTATTTGTCTAGTGGAAATAACATGCAGTTCTTAGGAAGAAGAAGAAGAATAGAAATTCACACATCTTTAAAAGAGAAAAGAGGTCGCGCCAGTGCAAGTTGAGGTTTGCTGTGACCCAGGGTACAAAAAGGTTTACGACTTTAAAGGAATACAATAGAGCGTGGGAGTGTAAGGAAGGGCGCAGCGACCAGTGTAGGGTGCTGGCCACCAGATGTTTTAGGGTGGAAATTTAAAGGGCGGACGACGTAAACAAACCTTACGTCTTTGAGGTTAAATGCCGCCGCGTCCAAACCGCTCAGAGATGACGGTTTAAAGAAGTTCGTTGAGAACCAGAAACTTCGAAAATCCAGCTCATGGGTTGGCCCTGCGCGTACGGAGTCGAGTCGAATTTGACCACTGACAAGTGACGTCGCGAAGTGGGGATTTCGATTTCATTGGAAAAATCAGTCATGTGACTATTCAAAATTTCAGATCGTGGGTGGAGATGGTAAGCGACGCAGTGGGAGAAAACCCACTTAAGGAACCGCAAAATCAAAATCGCTCAGACATCTTAGAATTTTTCGTCAGATCATTTTACAGCGTTTTACAGCTCACAGCTCATATCTTCTAGCATTTTCATCAGTTCATACGCTCAGAACATAGAGTATGTTTCGTCAGCTCACATCTTGCAGTTTTTCGTTCGGGAGAAGACAGCTCATGTCTTAGAGTATTTCTCAGATACTCAGATGCCGAGTTTTGTTTAAAGTCTTTCGAAGATTATTCGGTGATAGAGAGCCACTCGGGAATCTTTTTTACTGAACTTGGAGGATGTTCTAACGCTGAACTTTGTGTTGCAACAACAACATCGTTAGACATCCCGTTTAAGTCGATATAGAGGATTCATGACCTCTGCGATCGGTCCGAAAGCACCGCGGGCGTTCGGTTATGGTATTCTGGAAGTCGGTTCTCCATTCACCACATCGACTGATCGATCTGTCAACTTATAAGGTAGAACGTAAAGTTGGTTGCATCAAACTACAGATAATAGGCGCAGTGGCGAGAAGATAAGTGAATTATTGATAAATGATAAAGCCCAAGCATTGAACTCTTGAACTTTATCTACTGAGAACTATGGGCAGTGATGGTAAACAAGTTAATGAGTTCTAATTGTATTGTAATGTATTTTTTAAAAAAGGTTTTTGTTTTTGTTATTGATAAGAGTAATGGTGTTAAATTCAGTGAATAATGTGTCTTTTTGGGGGAAGTAGAAGGGTATCATTTCTGGGTATATTTTTGAGATTAAAATTTGTTTATGACGCGTTTTCCTTAGTAGGAACCCCCGTATGTGTTTTTCCTTTAATTTAAAATATAGGCACGAACCCAGAGAAGAAATGATTAGCCGTGGGGACTGAGATTTAGGGTGAATGAGTGCGATCCATTACACTATTGTTTTAACCCATGCTCATTTTCGTTTAATTACATTCAAAATTTTTATTGTTACAATTTGGCGTCCAGAATGGGTGGCTCACTCAATCAGCTCGACTTTTTTTCATTTTGTTACATTATACAGGCCATAGAATGCAAGATGTAATACTTTATTAGTATTCACTGACACATGGCCTATCAGTGAATACTAATAAACTATTACATCTTGGATTCTATGACCTTCATAATGATTGTCTATAATAATGTTCGCATAATTAGTGTCCTTTCAACATAAATATGTCGAGACAATCAGTGTAGAATCAGTATTATATCTTTTATCATTGATTTGCTGAAGAAGCTTAATATGAATTACGCAAATCCTGTAAGTACTCCTATGGAAGTAATTTCAAACTGAACACTAGTGTAGGTCTAGAAGAAAAATGTTCTAAGAATTTACCTTACCAGTCCTTGATAGGTTCATAGATGTATTTAAGTGTAAATCCAAGTTCTGATATTGCCTATGTTACCTCTTTTCTAAGTAAGTTTAATACCCGCTACCCAATGTCTCATTGGAAAGCTTGTAAAAGAATACTCAGATATTTGAAAGGTGCGTTAGATCTAAGTTTGATTTTTGATGGAAATGCAGATAAAGAAAATGAAGGTTTTTATGATGCTGATTGGGTTAATGATAAGCTTAATCATAAACCATATGGAGGGTGAGTATTTATATTTTGTAATGGTCCTATCTATTGGGAAGCAAAAATGCAACCATGTATAACACTGAGTGGTACTGAGGCAGAATATGGTTCCATCACTAAAGTCTCAAAAGAGTGTATTGTTATTAGAGGATTATTAAATGAATTTATAGGTTTCAATGACCCAATTACAATCTTTAGTGACAATCGAAGTACACAAAATATGATGTTAAATCCAGTCTTCCACAACAGAAAAAAACACACAAATACTAAATTTAATTTTATTAGAAAAGTTGTGAAAACAAAGACATTACATATCTATCAACAAATAAAATGATAGCTGATATATCTACTAAAGCATTGCCGAAAGCTAAACATTACTTTTACGTAGAACATATTGGATTGAAGTTAGGCTACCCGAAGTTGCTCTGAAACACGATTCCTGGTCTGCTTTTTAATTGTGAATTGTACTATGAGTTTGTACATTGCCTAGCTAAGATTTGTTTTAGTGATTTTTTACTTAGGCTAGTGCTGATGTATATTATATTTAAATATATATTAAGTATACTACATTAAGAAAGAATGTTGAATTATTATTTGCTTTGTGTATATAATCTAGATATGTTATTTTAGTGAATTAGCAGTATTGTCTTTACTTGTTCTTTTGTCGTTTTTCTGTAGTCGTTATGACCGTTACAATGGTGTGTGAACCATGTGTTCTAAGGAATGTACGTATGTTAAAAATATAATTAAATCCGTTGAAAAAAGACTACGTCTCTCTTTTCTGCCCGAGTATTTTAATATTACAAGTAAAATTCAACTCTATGGCAAAAATCCATGCCATCATTTACGGACGTATGCCAAACCGGTGCTAATATATTCGTTTGGAACAGTCACGTGGAGTACGACTGATTTCGATAACATACCGAGACTTCTCAGAACTACCACGAGAAAGGACCATAAGAACCATCCACATTCAAGGGTGGAACGACTGACCATCCAGATATCAGAAGGAGGTAGAGGTCGATTCAGAATCTCCACAAAACACAAGTAGTTTTATCGAGGAAATATTTTCGTAGACATAAAGGAAAACTGCAGCACTCAATCATCAAATTTGTGCGTCGAACACGCGGTCCAAGTAGTCCCGGTATTAAATAATAGAAAATTCATCATATCGGACACATTCATTCAAGTGGAGGTGTGCTTCCGATAGTGAAACAATACAACACGTAACTAGTGACTGCAGTTGCCCAGCGCATCCTGAATACTGGAAAAGACATGACAATGTTGCCAAGCAAATTCATCAGTTACTGGCAACGAAAACTGTTCTGCTGCTCACCAAAGCTGACCTGTATCACACGTACTTCCCACAATAGGTGCTTAAGACCGTAGACTCCACGTACATTATACAATTCCGTTATTAATAACAAACCTATATGTAGAGAATGTACACTATGTTTTAAACCAGGCCGTTACATAATTAATGAGAAACAAGAAAGGGGTAATAGAGCAGATATAACTTAGTATACTTAATGCACGTTCTTCGAGACAAGAGTTAACTGACTCTTGATGAAAGAGTCCAAGCACACATGCATTAACAAGATACTCCATATTTCCCACCGAGAGATAACATCACAAAATTATATAAACCAAAAACAGTAAGTCAAACCCTTACCTTTAAGTAGTCAGTAATATCAATATCTAGAAGTGTTTCTTCACATTCGTCCACAGCTGCTTGAACATCAGCTGAATGAAGCGTGTGAGCCATATGAAGAGATTTAAAAAGTGTGAATACAAAGCACTTGCTATACGCAAGACTCAGTATTTTGCAGTAATGAAGAAGATTAGGCTTATCTAAATGACAGAAAATTAACAAATTAATAATTTAGTAAAACAAAAATGCAGTAAAATCTCAAAATGAAACTTCCCACGTAAAAGCAAATTGCTATGTACAATGAACTGAGAGGTGTTTCTTGGCGCAAAGGAAAAGAAATTCTACCAGAAAAAACTAATTCGAACGACCATCACTAGCACCTGCTAATTTAATTAAATATTTATCCGTAGCAACAAAGTTCAATCTCGTAACGCCTTTGAAACTTACCTGGGATTCTTTTCTAACCATTTAATAACGAATCATACTCTGAATTTCTGAGCAATAGTTAATTACTATCAAAAAAGCAAAATGCATATGAGGACTAAACGTGTTCTTTACAGATACTGGCGATAATCGGCGTCCTAGTTTTATTCCTATCTGTGTATTTGAACATATTTTTTTATATTTATGATGTAAACTGACAGTGTCAGATAAACTGGCTAAGGAACTACCGCTATAAATTATTTTTTTTTTCTAATTCTCGTGTAAAGGAATTTAAGTCATTATTAGCTCCTAGAACGATGTTACAACGCTTTCTCGAAGTAAGCAAGGAATCGTTCCACAATTTGATCGAAGTACTTAGGTAAAATTTGATAGATAACTAGAGGGATGAGGCGAATTCAGCCGTGCCGGGATCTCAAACAGATTAATGTTACCGATTAAAAGATAATGTGCGTAAAGATCCATTTACCAACAAAGAATTCAAATAAAACAGAAATAAAGTTCAGTTCAAATATCTGTGAAAGAGCTAGCCACAAATTACACGAGAAACGCGCACAATAATTTTTTGTGTATTCGTATACATTGGTGAAGAGACCCGCAATATGCGTAGCGCATTGGTCATTCTTGTTGACCGGTCCGGAAAATCCCAATTGTATGGTTGTTGAACTTCTACTACCTTGGCTGTCAAACCCTGATCTATTTAAATGGCACAATTTCTTACAAGGCTTACAAACATCAAATTCTTTTCTTTAGTTTCTGTTTTTTCTTTTCGGGATTTAACTCTTGTTCGCATATCTCAAGTGCGTAAGCATTCCCCATCCTAAATAGAGGAGATCATGCACCAACCAACAAGAAAGACGCCAGACACAGAGAGCGACATTTGAATCATAAGGTATTAGTAAGGTATGCCCTTACTAATGTAAATGTAAAAGACAGTTTGTCTGTTTCTCACGCTTCAAATTAAGGGACCAATCATAATGCAATTCGATGGAGAGGTAGTTGGAAAGTCGATGGAAAGGTAGCTGGAAACATGATGGCCAGAGCATATTTCGCATAATAAATTCTAAATAATCTGCAATACAGCGGCAATAACAGGTTCGCAATACTGCGACAACCTATGACACATGTACACACCCAGCACGATTTTCTGGAGTATGAATGTCACTCAGAATATTCATTTGTCTCTAAGCCATATCGACTATTTATCGACGGGAAGCAATATAGAGTTCTGAAACTTAATTGAATTCGCAAATCCACCTCCATCGTGAAAAGGATCTGGGTGTCATTAACCAGGAAAAAACAAACGATAAAGGTTTAACTATCGCATTGCATACAGTCGGCCTCAAGATATCTACAAAGGGATCGTCCTTGGTGGAATATGCAGAAAAAAATCTTAAATTATCTCCGCGAATTCCATAACAAAGAGGTGGAGGTCTGCAGCCAACATATGATTATTTGATATTAACGACCTCATACATTTGAATTCGCCTTTAGTTACATGCTCGATTCCATAGTAACGTATATTTCCGTTTCTTACAATAAATAAACGCAGAATAATGAAAGTATATATTTGAAAACACTGGATAATATATATTATAATGTAGAATTGTAATATGGATCAGTTTCTGACTAATTACAATAAACATTCATATCTACGAAATAAAACTACGCAGTTATCTGGTCGTACTGTAACTGTCGTACCGTCTCGCTGCCGCTTCGTTGCAATGGCGCTAACAAGAAGTTCGATACCGGTTACTTTCGCTAATAGTCAGGCAGCGCTTCCGCCTTTTAATGGAAAAACTCACGGAAGGGTTATAGAGTGGGGAAGTCGCCTTAAATCTAATCGAAGAATAGAATTTGTGGTGAATTTCTTAATTCAACGATCGTTGTTATCGCTTTTAATTTTCTTCACTGGGCAGTGAGCAAATTCCCTGACTTTTCCACGTTTTCCCGATTTTCCGGGCGCTCGCCACCCTGTATTAGTTAATTCAAACATTTTCGGGCTATGTGGCATATCTCCAGCAGGACAGCTTTTTGTGCGACCTTCATGATATTCTCCTGATTCTTAGGCTCTTTCAAATTCTTCTTGAAGCTCTTCGATAAAATAACTTCCACATATCACTAAGAGGATAAATACAACCTTGACTAATTTTAATATATTCTTGATTTCAAGTAAGAGGTCCTCGTATTTTCCTACTTTTTCTGACTCAGTTGAATTAATGCTGAGAGTCAGTGGAACAGCAATATCTATAATGGTGGCTGCCTTATTTTCCTTATCAATGTGAAGGATATCTGGGTTCTTATAATTTAGTCTTGTCTGTAAACACAGGTCTATCCCAATATAGGACGTGTTTCTGATCTTCAAGTTTGGTGGCGGTTGGTATTTTCGATATATAGTGGCGTTACACCCCTTCTTCATAATTCGTAATTTACTGCAAGCTGTTCATGGATTAGTTTGGACACTTGGTCATGTTTGTTTAAGTAAGCATTTCCAGCGAGAGATGAGCAAGCAGCCAATACGATTCGCAAGACCTACCGCACTTCTTACATGAATCAGAAACATCGAATTTGAGGATATGTTTCTCATAATTTCTTGTCATCACTATCTTGATAGGCCATCTTAAACCCCTGTTTCAGCGTATAGCTGTCCATTCATGATTCATTGCAGGGACACAGTCCTATCTACATCGGCAGATTTCAACAATTTTGGGAATTTGCCATGTAGTGTCATTTCTGCTTCCCATCTTCTTTCGTACCCATTAGTTCATATTGTAGATACTATTTTCACAACTTGTAGTTGGATTCAGGTGGGGTGTGGGGTATACCATTCATCCTCACCTCAAGTAATATTACAATTTAAAAATCTTCTGACTATTCTACAGGTGTTAAGAACAGCTGCTTTTTGTAGTTATAAATAGTTTTTTTGAGAGTTGAAGCCGATTGATGCTCAGCTGCAGACTGTGAGGGATAACTCCAGTGGTGGACAAGACTATGGTGACTATACAAACACGCTCCATATTCCATAAAAGAATGTTTCCAAATCTTCATGTTTTCTTAATTTTTTCATTGTTAAGTAGTTTTTAGGTTGTGGGTGCTGGTTACTGCAATATCTATGATTTTTTTGAGTTCGTCTATAACAATAATATCTGGTCTGTTGTGATGGATTGTTTGTCTGTGAGAATTGATCTATCAAAATAATTTTTGTACCTGCTGTTCTCTGGAAAGGGATTTGAGAAGTACTTGTGGTGGGGGAAAGTGTCTTCTAATCCACATTCTCTTTTAATTTTACCTTTGGAAATGGCCAATGTTCAGCACTAATTCTACATTCTTGTATCCTAACTCAATGTTTCTACTAGCGTGAGTGATTAAGCTTGGTCGAGGATGATGATATTTTAATATCATCCATATACAATAGATGAGTGAAGTTCTGGCTCTGTTTTTCTGCAGCTTCTTATTGGAAACCACATCTCGTACCATTCAGAAGATATGAGAGTGGGTTTAGGGCAATGCAAAACCAAAGAACACATAGTTAATCTCCTTGAAATATGCCTCTCTTAATGTTAATTCTGCTAGTTGTTTTAATTTGACTCCCTATTCTTAAATTAATGGTTGTATTGCATTTTTCCACTATTGCCTTCAGAAAATTAATGAGGGTTGGATTTATTTTGTACATTTCAAGGACTTGCTGAAGCCAAGAGTGCGGGACTGAGTCGAATATTTTCATAATCAATATCCGCAGAATAAGTTTCTATTTTTGACTTGGGGTTGCTTGAGGATGACCGAATCTATAATAAAGTTGATCCTTACATCCTTTGGAATCCTTCCGACATCCCTTCTGCTCCTCAGCTAAAATCTCATTCTGCTCCTGTGCGTCCTAATTAACTTCTCTATATAGGATGTCATGATTTTGTTAAACGTTTGGAGGCACGTAATTGGTCTATATTTGACAGGATCACATTTGGACAACAGAAATGTTCTTCTAAAAGAAAATTTGGCATTTTCTCTGGATTGTTTAAAAATGTATTCATGAAATGTAAAATGAAGGGATGGAGACAGGTGAACTTTTTGAACCAATAATTTTTAATATTGTCACTTCCTGAACTTTTCCAGTTGTGTGTGTAATTTATGACACTCTTCTAAGTTTCAATGGAAATTTCACGAAAAATCAGAGTCAATATTCTCAGCAGATATAATTTCATCATTGATCCATAGAACATTATTGTGTGCCTCACATTTTGACCAGTAGTTTTGCTTGTGTAGTTGGTAAATAAAAGTTCCTTTCGTTTTATTTGAATAATCTGTTATGAATTCATCTGCGAACGGATGTGTTGTATCTACGAAATCGGGTTTTTAATACGTTCAGCTTTTGCTTGAGTGTATCTATAAACCCATTCATATTCTCAATGATTTTATCAAATTTTGAATGAATTCTGTATTAATAAAATACTTGCAAGACTTTTCTTTGCAGCTTTTTATTTACATTTTTCCTCATCGCCTGATGAAGACGAGCAAATCCTTCCTGACGTTTTCATTTCTTGTTATCAGTCTCATCTTCCATTCGGGCACTGGTTTATCTCCAGTTGGTTTAGTAGTGTCTGTACATGTACGTATTTCGGCACCATTGCATGTAACAGCAGCCAATGCAGCGCAGTAGGTGAGGGAATGCACTTGCTCAAAGGAATGAACGGGTGTTAAATATTCTAGTAGAACAGCGTCGTTGGTTTGTATCACACAGGAAAATTTTCTTGAACAGCCATGGAATGGTAGGTCTCTTAGTGGGGTCAAGCCCTGAATCTTGTAGGAGACATGTATTTAAAGTATGACGGATTTCATCTATTTCTTTTATATGCTCTGATGTATCGACTAGTTTTTCATTCACTTAGTGTACTGCATAGTTTTGATGCGATCAGAATAAGTTTCTTGTTGTGGAGCAGTTTACTTGGTCCACAATAGGTACACATCTGAGATTTTAATTTAGTCTCATTTTGATGCTTCTGTCGCATTATCAACTCCATCTTTGATTTTAATTGACTTTGGGGATACGTTTGTTAGTTCTATTGGTCTTCTTTAGTCGACTATTCTTTGTTCAGTCACATTAATGGTGAGATATTTTTCAGTGAAAAAAAAACGGTGTAGTTGTTGTCCATATCCATTAAGTAAGTTTCTGACTCTTTATCTTGTAATACACACGCATGATAATTGTATTAATTGTATTGGTCCATTTCATGCGGGTACGTTGACCGCCTGCTCGGGTGCTCCTATATAAAAGTGGATTTCTCCTCAAGGAAACACTTTCTGCTGTTGTAATTTCTGTTATTGTTTGAATACAATGAGTTTCGGTTGTAGCAGTTTCGGGTTTCCTCGTGCTTACTCACCTGTTCAGCACAGCACCACTAGCGGCTAGCAAGATGTCATGGTCACCGCTAGCTCTATGCTCTGGCGCTCCCCAAGCAGTGACATCTTTCCCGAGGTCTTACGACTTCTTAAATGCATCATCATATACAATGGGCTTGTTTTTTTCTGTTGGGTTTTTCCTTCACCTAGGACGGTTGGCTTTTTACCTTAAGAGCCCTCCCTACTTGAATGAGGTTTACAAAAGAGGGTTATGGGAGGGAATAATCTTAAGACAGGTGACGGGAGCTCCTGGGCTACTCTGCTCACCCAATGACTTCCGTGTGACGGAGAGGGAGAAAGTGTGAATAGATTTGCTGGGGAAGGGACAGCGGGCAGCTTCACCGATTGGTCGCCTCTTACGACTGGGGGAGGTCCCATGGTGTTATTTTTCAAGTGGTCCCGGACACCCACGGGTTTCATCACTATTAGTCTTATTATTATTATTACATATTCATTTTGCATAAATACGAACGTATTCACAATGCCACAATATTTACATACATTTAGGAATTTTTTTGTTGATGATGGCAATTAATGGTTTTGGAAGTTAATTAATTTCATTTTTAATGAATCCAAATCACCGCACTAGTAGACTGCAAAATAAACGAACACAATGCTGTTTTCTTTAACTTTTAAAGTGGAATGTAACAGAAATAACTAGACAGTTGTGCTTTTTCCTAAAAATAAAATGATAGGGTCCACACCCTCTGGGACGAAGGTACTTGATTTACTTATGTTCACGATCGTGTCGCAGTTGTTCAAGAGTTACACCACACACACCAGATTTCTGGATTAATATCCGAATTCAAACAATGATGCAACTTGTCACTCTGTGAAATGCGCGGAGTTGCGTCTCACAGGGGGTACATCATTCACAGGAGCGAATAATGCACCTTTGTCTTACGAGTAGACCCTACACTGAAGACAGGAAGAATTTGAACTTCGCACGACAAATAAAACAAGGATGAGCATATGCTGCAGCACGGGAGTAGCGATGCTACGTTACCCGTTTCATAGCTAAAAAGGGTTGAGCTTAGCTATGAGTTACAGCGCTTTTCTAGTTTTCGATATAAATACGCAAAAACTGTTTGAGTTATCAACATACATTTTTGTGCGCAAATACACCTCACATGTCATCTGTCAGTCGTAAAACATTTTCTCGCGATCGTTCACGGATGCGATTGGGAGGACGGGGGTTCCAATAATGGTTAGACAGTGGAGCCAAATTTTGTTTATATGAATATACTGTTTACGTCATACAACACCAGGTGAAATGCCTTTTGTCACAGATTAATCGATTTCACCACGTAGAACACAAAATTTCACTAAGGGATGAATTGTTTACATTGTTGGCTTGTAGGCGGATACACCGAGCGGTGATGAAATACCTTAACCAAATACCTTCCACAAGTGCACACCATTCTAAACAGTTTACGGACATCTAAAACATGCTCAACGGAAGTAGGGGGGTCTTGCGGATATGATTGACTTTTTTACTTCAACGTCTCGAGTGAAGAATATTGAGTCAGTACACCCGAGACTGACATCTCCAAATGTGACACTTAAGCCTGATTTTAGCAAAATTTACATCCCTCTATACTCTAAACGTGTTCTAGCGCTTATGTGGGACAGTAACCTCGCGATAAGAGAATGTCTTGACATCTCAAAGAAGCACCTCCAACCAAAATTTCAAGTTGATAGATTTCGAAACGGAAGTTATGGGGAGATGAAGGAAGTGCGCCGCTAATTTTGCCTCCCGTTGGTGTTTCTATATTTAACTCTACTAGTATTGCATTTCTTTTCGTGCACATTTTTTCATAGCTACCTTGCATACGGTTTTGGGTTTTATCTCTATCTTTTCTTTACACTTGGCCGCACCACTTCTAGTTTCACATATTATGTTAGTTTTTGTCTCTCTTCTTACTGTAGAGTTTGGGGAATTTCTGTACTACTTTAGTATCTATTGAGATGCATCCCGGGAATTGAAGACGATCCATAAAATAAAAACAGAATTTGCATTGAATATCTAGGATGTGTAATTTTATGTAAGTAATAAATAAATTGAATCCATTTTATGTATATTTTACAGATTCTCCAAGCATTCGCGTTTTTCCACCCCAAAATTACTACTTCATATGGTGCTTTGAACTAATACATTGAAGTCTTTCATTCTCTTTCCAGTTGTTCATCAATCTTTTTCTTTTTCTGGCTTCAAATCTGTCTTCGCTTACTCTTCTTAGGTCCTTTTCTAGATCACCTATGAAAACACTGATCAGTCAAAACATTACAACCACATCCCATGATAAGAATAAACGTGCACTGATGACATACGGGCCACGTGACGTGCAGGTGAAATTGTAAAAGACGAGCAGACAACCGGGGGACCGTTTAAGCTGGTGTATATGCCTAGTATGGGGAAGGCAACTGACAATCGTGACTAAGAGCAGACCTTGAAGGCCCGGTGTCAAGTTTCACGAAAACGGGGAAGCCGGTTGGTTGGACAATGCGGATGCACGACGGTGAAACCACGACTAGGATAAAAGTTGGTGTACGACCCATCCATCTTCGTCCAAATACGTGGATGTCGGTGGCTTATATTTAGAAAAGGTAGCGATCTGCAGTCGAAGTGACCGCAGAGAACAATGGTGGTGCAATCACAAGTATTTTAGAGCACTCTGATCAGACAAAACGTGGGGTGCCGCAGCAGGTGAAAATTCATGAATCGATGTTAACACTTAGATCTTACCAACAAGATTGCAGTAGGTACGCGGTTGGACAATGAATCTATGGAAACATAGGTCAATGGTCACCAGAAGCAATGAAACCCGTTTTATATTACATGGTCGATGGTCACCTCCGGATACAGCTGCTTCCAGGTGATCGTCCAGGTGACACAAGCACAGCGGTAAGAACAGAGGCAGGAGGGATAATATGCTTTGGAGAAACTTATCAGGGCTTCTATGGGGCCTGTGATAGCGATATGAAGCACAAAGTCATCTGCAGACATGAACATTACTGCGGACCACGCGCCCTCTATGTATAAAATCTTCCCCTCCGGTAATGGTATCTTGCAGCAGTCTTGCTCATGTAGAGTCGTGTTACAGAAGTTTGGGGAGCAAGATTGTGAGTTCATGTCGATGACTTGGCGACCACGTTCGCCTAATATCAACCTTATCGAACACACCTGAGAAGTTATCGTGCGTCTGTTCCGCGCCCGAAACCATCGGTCTATAATATAAGGGAAGACGTGGCCTGTGCATAGACATCTGGTGCTAGATACGACTACATACCTAGAACCTGTCAAATCCATGTCACAAAAAAATACTGCGGTGTTGTGTCTGTGGCAAAGATGAAACCACACGCTATTTGAACAGGTGGTCACTGTTTTGGCTAAACAGTGTCTATCGAAAGCTTATGTAGTAATTTTACATCCTTGTTTAACTCGTGATCTGTCAATATTTTCCCATTTCTTTTCCTTTTTCTTGACAGAGCAGGTAGTATTAAGGCATAAATTCATAATTTTGACAAGATTCTCCTCAATTCCAGCTTGAAACAAGAGATGTCCTTCAGGTGTGAACGTACTCATAAGTCCTTGTCTTCGAAGGGTACGGGTGCGAGCACAACGTACGCAAACTGAACGGATGGTGAAAAGGCACCCGATCGTGAACGGATGGAAGATTTGGTCACATTTGTTTTTAGTTCCGGAGTGAATGTATAGACTCGACTGGCAAACGGAATCCCTGAACTCAGCTCAGCGTGTTCTGGTCATTCACTCAGAAGTCTAGCCTTCTGATTGCTGCAGGTTGTGAAGAACCGTCGGTGTGAAAAGAAAAAGAAAGAGAGAACGGTGTCGGACACAAGGCGCTTCCAAGGAACAGGTCTCCAAATACATCCAATGAATCTAGAATAACGATATCATTGCCATAATTCACCGTTTAAGTTGCATAAGAATATTAACGTGGAAATTTCGTTAATGTATTTACAAAATGGATATATTGGTTAGCCTGTTCCTGGCGTTAGCTACTGTTGTGAATGAGCTCTCTCTATTTTTCCGTTTAATCTTTCTAATTATTTTATTTTTTCGAGTTATTCGCGATTCAGTAGTTGTATTTAGATTCTAACTTTCATTGTAGTGTACAATTCTTTGTTCTGTGTGAGTGTTAAATGAAAAAACACTAAGAACATTTCCTAAGGTTTTCCAAACCCAACACACCAAATATAATTTCATATTGTTTTCATTCAAGTGCTTCATTCAAAGGTGTGATAAAGTTTACGTAAGTACAAACAGAATCATAAATTTAACTTCTTGATGCATTAAAATAAATTATTTTGCTGTATTTAGATTTTCTGGTGCGTATACTATTACATCATTATTAACTTACAAATAACGTACTCTATTGTTGCACTGCTCAAGTTTCGTCGCCGTAAATATAATTATTCCAATATTTTACCATTTGTTTTCGTGATCTTTTTGTAGTCATTCATTAAAATTTAACATAATATTGCCTTAGATATTGTGGAATTAATTTATCTGCAGTTGTCATCCTAAATTATTTCTGTCATTTTAGTTGTTTGTTTATTTACTTATTTAAACCCTGCCCCATTGTTGCACCCAAGTTTTCGTCATCACAATTTCATAGAATTATTACATCATTGTACAATTCGTTTTTCTTTATTCTTTCGTAATTATTTACATTTTAACACAATATACGGTAGTTATTGTCGAATTAATTAATCTCCAGTGGTCGCCCTAAATAATTATTTCAATCATTTTTGTCGTCGGTTTGTTTGTATATTTAATTTATTTATTATCTCATTTGTAACTTCCGTAGTAATTAACATATTATTATACTAACTTCCTTCATTCTGTGTTAGTTGACAGTTTTCGTGAATTCTCATTTGCTTTTGTCGTTAAGTTGCTAACTATCTCACAACAATAGACACTATCGCATTCCTCAACTCATTCAAAGCTGATCTTCAGAAGGCGTACAATAACTTGGTACATTATATTGACACACGAATCAGTGCGCTGGAAGAGGTCAATAAGAAAACGATCGGCGGTTGGACTACAGTTAAGAATTCTAGCCGTCCTTCCAACTGCTACCACCCGGTTAGACCAACGACACATGCACCACCCCAACGCTTCACTCAGAATAAGATTAGTGTGTTAGATGACATGTCCCTGTTTCCTCCCTTACCTACTCGTTTCATCCCCTCCCGTCCAGTACCCAGACCTGTTCACACACCACGCACTGGTAAGCACAGCCGCCCAAAACCACGTAAAGTAGTGCTATCCAGAGATGATACCAACACTTCCACGCAGAAATCAAACGTGCTCATACTAGCTGATTCGCACGGTCGTCAGATNTCAACGTTCCACAAATAAACCACGAAATTAACCTAGCAAACATCTCCCTAAGACATCACCTAGCAGACACAAAAATCACATTTTTTTATTTGCAACCACACCTGACTGCCAAGGACTTTACCCAGCACGGTTAACATCTGAGACCGTCTGGGAAACAGCACTTCGGTTCTCTCCTAGCTTCACATCTGACCTCACATCATCCACCTGCCCCATAACCCCCTCCTACACCCCCTCCTGCATGTTCTCATCTCCACCTCCACCTCCCTCTGCTCCTACCACATCACCATTTCCTCTTCCTATCTCCACACCCATTTCTTCTCCTGTCCCCGTTCCTTCACCTACTGTTTCCTCATCTCCCATCTCCTCATCTCCCACGTCCTCATCTATTCCTCCGCCCATCCCCATACACAGTTATAACTTGCGCTCAGGAGTACGATGTGGTACTCGAAGGTGACAATCGTGTTCAGGTGCAGTGTGCGGGCTTGATCCGGAACTAGAAGCTGTACCAAATTCAAATTCCTCTCCACAATCTAACATCGATTCCATTTCGCGTGAATCACAAACTCTTTGCGACAATAAAATAATTATATTTCATTATAATGTCCAATCCCTTTCAAACAAATTGACAGACATTGAAATTCTGGTACACGAAAGTCGATTCGATTTTTTATGCCTCACAGAGCATTGGCTTTCAACTAAGAACATCAACAATACTGCTATTTCTAATTATTATTTAGCTAGTTGTTACTGTCGGCAAAATTTTAAAGGCAAAAATCCCCACGGAGGTACGTGTATCTACGTTCGTAATGATATTTTATCTTCTCCATTGACAGGCTACGAGAACTTCTGCGTAGATAGTGTGTTCGAANATTTTATCTTCTCCATTGACAGCCTACGAGAACTTCTGCGTAGATAGCGTGTTCGAATTTTCTGCAGTTAATCTGACGGACACCGGTATTGTTGTTTTCTGTATTTATAGACCTCCTCAATCAGATCTTGATATATTTTTAAGGAACTTCGAAATTGTTTTAAAACATATCACACATAAATCTACTAAATCTATCGTTATATGTGGTGATTTCAATATCGATTTCTTGAGTACATCCGACTCTGCACATTCACCAGTTAATCGATTCAAGAATCTTGTCGACTCCTTCAACCTTATTACCAGGATAAACGACCCCACTCGCCTCTCCCGCTCATCTCAAACATTGCTGGATCAAATTATAATCAACAATGGGATCTTGTATCTCTCTGAAGTGTTTATCGCCGGATACAATGATCACCTTGCTCAAGTATTGACAATTAATAATAAACTAAAACCTCTTAAAATCCTTTACAAATTTACAAGAGAGTTTAATGACATAAATAAATCCATATTTATAAATTATTTGCGTGAAGAAACACGGAAAGATGTTTACAATTACCAGACCACCGACGACAAATTCAATGTATTTATCTCAATATTCGTAAAATATTACAACTCTAGCTTTCCAATAAAACGCAAGTTAATTAACACAAAGAAATACTATAGATGGATCACCCAAGGGAAAAGGATTTCTTCAAAAAACCAAACGCCGTTTATATTATCTTTCAAAACGCTATAACCAACCACCCGAATTCCATAATTATTTTCGTAAATATAAGACTATTCTCCGAAAAGTAGTCTATGCAGCTAAAGTTATGGAAAACGACAGGCATATACTAAAATCGAACAACCGGATGAAAGCCATGTGGAATATTGTTAACAATTACACGTCAACTTCTGAAAATCAAGAAGAAAATGTTTCTTTACTAAACGATGGCAAAATCGCATCAAATCCTCAGGACATCGCAAGTTTGTTTAATTTTTACTTCTCAGAAGTTGGTAAAATAACGAACTCAATATCTCCAAATCAATGTCCTCCAATTATATCCACCCACATACCCAATTCTATGTTCACTTCCGAAACTAACGCCAGTGAAGTCATGGGAATCATCAGCTCCTTAAAAAACAAATTTTCACGAGGCATAGATGATATACCTGAGTTTATTGTTAAATCTTCGTCCCACGCTATATTAAATCCACTCGTAAATATTTTTAATAGTTCTTTATCGGAAGGGGTGTTTCCCAATATATTTAAGAGAGCTAAAGTGAAACCTTTACACAAGAAAGGAAACAAACTTAATATTGGAAATTACCGACCAATATCTCTACTACCCACTTTCTCAAAAATCCTAGAAAAATTGTTCTATAAGCATCTTCTAGATTTTTTATCAAAATATAACATTCTCTCTGACAATCAACACGGTTTTAGGAAATCCCTTTCCACTACAAGCGCCATATTTTCCTT
>NNCF01134305.1:184125-195477 GCA_002313205.1 Laupala kohalensis
TTCGGATAATTTGTAAATCTCACCCCCGAAACTCTTGTAAACCTTTATTCAAGGAATTAAATATCTTATCACTTCCCTGCATTTATATTTATGAAACGGTGGTGTTTGTTAAGACCGAATTACTGAAGTGCCACCCTTTCTTTATACGAAACAGTCTCGTTCACGAACACAATACTCGCAATAGGAATAATATTAATCGCCCTAGAGTGTCAACCACTTTGCCAAAAAGGACCAAATCATTTGAAAATCGTTCTATATAATTCCCTGTCCAAAAATAAAAAAGATATTATGAAATTGAATCTCTTCAAATCCGCGGTTAAAAAGTACCTCGTGCACCAGTGCCTCTACAATGTAAAAGAATTTATTGATTTTAATGAAAGTTAAATCCGTCATGTACTTTATCACGCCGTTGCCGTAGTACTTTTTAAATAACTTATAACAATTTCAAAAACTATTTTCTTGCATGGTTTTGTTGCCGCATGGCTCATATTAATTTAGTTTTATGTGTACTCTACTTTGGCACGGTTGTTACATTAATTCTGTAACCCCATCATGGCCCGGGTTTTTCTCCGTTTTTCCTTCGGGTAGAGGCGGATTTCTTATACAGGTTCTCTGGGCTTTGTCTAGAGGGGTGATTATTGTAACAATAAATCGTGAATTTAGTGTTTTTTCACCTCTTATGATTTTTAAACACTATACTCAGAATTATCTATAGTTCGATAATAACTTGTACACTAACATTTTTTTGCGTTAAATTACAAAGATATTGACATTCTATTAGTATTATAACTCGCAGCTAACGTTTTATCTTATCTAGGAACTTTTGCTGAAATTTTTGAATCCGCCTCTGCCTTAGGGCCCTTGATCGGAATTGATGGGATGGTCCCTTGCTTGCTTCCGGANTGATGGGATGGTCCCTTTCTTGCTTCCGGAAGTAAATTAGATTATTGTCCTCCACGTGGTCATACGCAGTTTGTACTGTTTTTGAGAATAAATTTATTATTATTATTATTATTATTACAAATGGTAACTAACCAACAATAACTTCATAGACGCAATGTAACATTTAAATGTGAGAGCTTTCGAAGGAAATGCATAAAAAATTGAATCATACGGGATATTACTAAAAAGTGTTAGTTCTTTGTGATTTCATATCTTTCGGTGGCATGAGGAGTGTCCTAGAAGAACTAATAATTAATAATCTCATCATAAAAGTGGTGCACAACAAAATAAACCAAACAATGAATTTATAAAGTTCTAAAGCACACCGAATAAATAACCAAATACATATTATACTTTCTTCTTGGGTAAATAAGGAACCCAAGGATTGGAGTCGGAGGCAGAGTCAACCGCGGTCAACCGAAAGAGACGAGAGTGACATACGTGAACGGATGACCTCACTCGGAAGACCTTATTTTTGAACCGAGTGAACGGATGGGAGTCGAATCCGAAATTCAAACATGGTTTATACAACTCTGCTTCGTGCATTACTTTCACTATTTCCTATCAATCAACATAATCAAACATTCCTTCAAATATAGAAACATTAGATACACCTTCCTCGTAACACCTGTCTATTTGTCCATCCAACATTGTATAACACTTATCAGCACGCATATCGCAGCCATTGCTACCCTTTCTTCTTGAAGGCCAAACAACGTTTCATCATATATTTTCTCTTATCATTTTCAGTACTATTTCTCTCAACATAATGGTGTATATTTTATATCTTATATCCATTATTGATAAGCCAATGCAATTTAGCGCAAGTTCAAAGCTCCCTTTACGATATACGAGGGTCAGTATTCCATCTGTCCATTCACTGGGTATATTAATTTCAACCGATAGTTTTTAGAACTGTCTATAATTTATCACCTATTATTCGTTAACAGTCTTCATCGGTGATGCCAGGCGTCCCAGTTGTCTTACCATTTTTCAACCTTTTGATGACTTTTTGTTTATTGGCTCTTCTATTCAAGGGTTTTTATTTTATCATCGCACGGTTTTTCTGAATGACTTATTCATTTTTCTATTTCTACACTAACCTTTGTAATTTTTCTTCACATAATTTTACAATGCAGAATTTAAAAAAAAATTGTTACCTCCTTCCATTCTTCTATTATATTTGATTGCATACTTCCTTTCTTTTTTCATCTTTTCTCTGCACTCATTCTTTGCATTTTATATTCCACTTCCTGAAACTTCTCATTTATCCATAAAATCCATGCTTTGCAATACTCTAGCTTTTTAATCCAACATAATTGACTGTACGACGGTTGACTTTTTTCGTGCATTAACTTTAATTTCCTTCGGTGGCATTGCAGTCCACACACGATTTTGGTGTGCTTCTATTTATTACTCACGTCATTGCTTCCAGATTCTACTTTATTAATTCTTTTACGCCGTACTCTAACCAATTTTACAATCGTTTCTGTAATCTTGTTACTTCTATTTGATTTTTTGCATTCGACTTCTTATTTAAGCTTTACTTCTATTAGTATGAGATTCGAGGAAATTTCAACTTTGTTAGAAAACTCTTCAGTGCCGCACAATGCTTCACTATTCACAATTCCATTATCTACGGTTGATTTGCCATAACTAATGTACATACACTTCGTCTCAGCTTCCCACAATTGTCATTTAAGATTTCCATTTCAAACATTTTACACCATTCAAGTAAAATCATTCCGTCTCCGTTTACTGTCTTATCTTTTGAGCTTCCTTTCTTGGCCTTCGTTTTCAGCTTCTTTCCACACTAATCTTCCCCTCCTTACCTGTCCGAGTATTCATGTCTCTTATATCTATATTTTCGTCTATGATATTTTCCGTAACTGAACCTAATTTATACAGTACTCAATTTTTTCACTAAAATAACATGCCACTACGTCCTATGTTTCGTGTCCAATGTTCACTCCTAACTTGTAACCCCATTATATTTTATACAATACCCAAAATTTATATTTTTTATGATTACACATGATTTATCTTTCAGTAGTTATATTATACAGTATATAAAACATATCAGTTACATTGAACTGAATTTCTTTTTGTTCCCATTGACATTCCGCGAATGGCTCTCCTTTCTTGCAACCTTTCTCTTCACATTAAACGAACAATTAGTCATTTACTTAATCTATGTTTAATTGCATGTTCGTCTTTCGCTTCATGAAAGAAATTTACCTCGAAAGAAATTTATGTACAAAAGACGTATTATGTAATTACCTATAAAAGGAATAATCAATGAATCGCGAATTGTGAAAGAAATAGTTGATTGAGAAAAGGTAAGGGAATAGTTCCGAATAATAATAAATTCTCCCTCGGAAATGCTACCCCACCCTCAGTGCTGTGAAATTTCTACCTCATCCTAGGTCTATCTGATAGCACTGTTTGTATTTATTTCACTAGTTAATTAGTGTACTTAAATGTTACAGTAGTTTGAGGAATTAATAATGTCACTAACAATTCTCAGAGAAAAAAAATCCTACGCATTTTTATGGAAGCAACGTCTATATTCAAGCAGATGCATAACAGTTAAATTTCCAGAATAACTTGAAATCCATATTAGTATCTTGCTCTATTGGCATAGAGTCCGCACTATCAATGCCTACTGTAAAACGTCGATTGTAGATAAAAAGAAATCATTTATTTAAATAATGACAATGAAAATATAAAATTTAACATGGATATGAAATCAAAATACATCAATTTACGAGCTGTATATATAAAGTCAAATTAATCCACCTTTGACTTGCAATTCCTTCTCAGAAATACACCGCATAGCTTGTGTTTCACTGGAGTACAAAAAAATATCAGTAACATTAGAACTGAATTTTAATTCAAATGATCAAACACGGAAAACGTCCCAAAAGTATATTTGACTTTTTTTCCAACATGGCGCAGTTGGTAACTAACATTTACCATTTAACCTTATTTAATAATGCACCCCATAATATGAAGAAATCTTACTTGTATACATCTTAACGTAATTGAATTTAAAGTTTCTTCTTACAAAAAGAAATAATGTTCCAAGTTCAATTAAATTGCCTCAAATAATTAAAATACATTATACACTATTGCATTCTCTACGAAAAAAAATCTAATCACATGAACTTTCCACTTGACTGCGTTATGATCTATTACACAAATACCTCACACGTAGCGAAGATGTTAACACGCATTATCATTCGAAGAGTTCAGTCATGAATGAAGAATTTGTGAAAAGTATGAGACTGCTCATATTCGTCACTCATATTCCGATGAGAATTTTAATGAGCACCGAACACACAACATCCATTGTGAAGAAACGTTTCTAAGTTGTCACGTGATCAATAAGCATACGTGCTTCTGTTTCTGTAGTTACGAAGGGAAGGGAAAAGTTTAATTATTTACATTGAATCATCATTACATTCTCAAATAGGAACGAGGGAATAAAATTGTAGTCATTCCTTCGTATTGGTGAAAAAAATTAAAATATCGCTACATTGATCTGTTGGCAAAAGGTTTTGTTCCGAATAATAAATATAGAAGAAATACTTAGGAAGGTGCTTCGACGTATACACGCTCGCAATAAGGCTCATAATCAATATAAGTGAATTAGCTCACATGAGTTTTTCTTATTTGCTTCATAGTTTGAGAGGTTTTTCCCGAGTTCGAATCTCGGTCCCGTCACCCATTTTCATTCAACATAACGTAATTAATCTGCTACCTGGCGGTGAGGTTCACCGCAATTTAAGAGATTTCTATGTATTTGTTTATTTTTAAAAAGTGTTTTCTATATTTAGTATTCTAATAAAATATTTTCATGTTGACGGGGTAATTTCGTACACAATTTTCTACTTTCTCCTACCGGGCATACCATGTCAAATATTAATTCTGATAGCAAAGATTTATAACTCAATGTTGTGCCCCCCTACGTTTGATGAAAAATTTGTCGTAATATGAACTGTAACTCGCGGGCCATAAAGAAGCTTCGCGAGCCGTATATAGCATGCCAGTTGGACAGCACCTAAATGAAAGAGAATTATAGGACTCTTTGTTGACAGCACACTCAATAAAATAATTAGCACTTGAGCTTGGCATCAGAATTGAAAATACAATGCATAACTATCTTATGTCATTAAGACTCGAAAAAATGGCTGGTCCACAAGGGGAAAGTATTTTAAACTTCTACGTAACTAACAATGTAATGCATTTTCTACAAACAATAGCTAAAGATACCAATTGAAATACCATAACTAACAAATATAATACCATAAATACTTACAGATTGCAGATTCAGAATCATCAGACACTGGTTCAGGACTTAGATGTACTCCAGGAGCCATATGTGATCGTTCATCCTCTTCTTTCGGCGATCTCTGATCTTCATTCATGTCATCTAATTTATTTTCATCTTCCAATTTAAAGCGTCTATCGTCATATATATCTTTCATTTTAACACTGGAATCTTTGAATACAATGGCTTCCATGAGCAGGGCAAGAGGGCAGTCGTATACATATATCGGAAATGTGATGGATCCCATGTTCTTCATAAAGTTCATTTCATCACATTTATCTTCCGACATATTACCTTCGTTTACATCCGATATAGAAGATACTTTATCAATAGAGGATTTACGGGGTGAAGATTTTGATGATAATTTGTGGAGAGATCCTTTGGGCGAATTTTTGGAAGATGACTTTTTAACATCATTATCACGTATTATTTTAAGCAATGAATCACAATTTGAATCTTTTAAGGGAACTGCGGACATAATAAACGGTCTAGTTCTCCTAGTTTTTGAATCCATAGATCCAGCACGGAGACGATCTAACGCTTGTTCACAAGCGTCACCGGTAATTTGCCTTTTAACAGTATCCCACGAGCTAGCCCTCATGCGAAACGGAGTGTCAAAGGTATCCCTTTGAGGAAGGGGAGAACCTGCATCAGAATGGAGTCTACTAGCAAAAGTAATCTGACCAGGGACTTGTCCAGTTTCACAAGAAGAACTACGAGATAAATGAGCAGCACTAGCACTTGAAGTTGGAGTAATGCACATACCAGGATCGCCAATTAATTCAGAAAGAGCAATTTGAATTGCATCAGCACCTTGATTAATTCGATCGGTACTTGACTCTTTACCCACTAACCCCGAAAACATATTACTGTCCATATGAGATCCATAGTGATCTAAAGAGCTTATATGTACAGGATCTTCAACACTTGTAGAAGAAATAAATTTGATAGCACTCGGTTGATTACCAGATAATGTATCTTTAGTAACCATTAACAATTTAAGATCCATGAAACTAGCAGGTACAAATGTAAGCATTATGTGCGTTGTGCTGATACCCTTCAAAAAACAACGCCACTTGGGAACAATTTTCAAATTAAGGGGAAATTTATCACAAACAGTTCCTTCTGAACCAGGACTTGCAGCACAAGATGCAGAGGTTTCAAGGCCTAGAAATAATTAATATAATGATTAAATATATTATGGGATGCGTAAAACTCACTATAATATTTTTATTCATTATACCTAGTTCCAATTTCAGAAAATGCTGAGGTATAGGCAAAGGCAAATCAGATTCACGTTTACGAGTAAGCAGAAGATGTAAAAAACGCTGAGAATCTTCGATGGTTAAATACAGCTCTCGGTCATTCAATTTTTTCAAGTGTTCATAAAGCATATCTGACAAAAGCTTATTAGGTACATCAGCTTGAACTGCTGAATTATAATCTGGTTCTGGAGGATTCGTCCCTAAATCTCCAAACAGAGAAAAATATATATCTTTAATGCATAAACTGAAAAAAATTAAAACAATTTTAGCATGATTAGAAGCATTACAGTCAAATTTATAAAGACTATATACCTTGAATGAATAAGGAAAATAACTGCTCAGCTTGCTGACACTTGGGTAAAATTTTCATTAAATTGAAAGCAAAAGGTATGTACTGAATGCGTTGTTCTGATCCAAAATGAGAACCAAGCCTAGAAGAAATTGGTTGTACATTTAAAGAGCTGGATAAACCATACTACAAAACGAGTTAGAGTTCAGGTATTATATTTACAAAACTGTCAGGGTCATTATTTAGGCCCCACAGTACAAATATTCACACAAAGAACGTGAAGTAACACAAAAATTCATAACAACACAACTTGAAAGAAGCGGCGATTTCATAAAAATATACAATACAAAATATCAAAGATTAATTTGAATAACACATACTTACAGGATAAAATTTTCATAATTTAAACACACAAAAATACAGAATTACATATTGCTCCTCCAGGAAAACAAAGACGCAATTGTAGAAAATACGATTTATGCAGAAGCAAGAAACTGAAATAATACTGTAAACCAACATTAAACAGACAGTATTATTTATACGAATTCTGCATTAGTCAAAGTACATTACTACTATCTAGTCAATGCTTCTGACGATGTACTAAGCTTCTGGAGCACTTATGAACATTAATCTTTTGTTTCTATTTCGCAGTTATGTTGTTGCTTCCCAGGATAGTATACATTTTTAATTTAACTTCGATGCAAGGATAATAGGAATACGATCAAAAATGTTTCACAGAATTCTTGTGCATAGGAGGCATGCAATTGACTGCACAAAACAAAATTAAATTTATTTAACGACAAAATAAATTCACACAACACATACATACTTAGAAAACACAGAGGTGTGAACGCATCTCTTTGTTTCTTCCATTACATTAATCTTGGGTGTATCAGGAACTCTCACAGGTGACACCGAGCTCACATCTCTACATATAAAACTCAAATGTTCAAATGTCAGTAATGAAGATATGCATTCTGCATCTACTTGACAAATCTGAAATGGAAAAAAAAGGAAGTTTCAATTACTTATTTTATCACTTCCTAACATATGAATTTCAAGAGGTAGTACAAGAACATGGTAATCCTGACATGAATTATCAACAAATTAAGAGATTCATTACAAACTCATTTCTCTTCATATAGCAGAAAACAAAAAACAAATGCTGAACTTACAGGGAACTTCATAACAAAATTGGTCTAAAAATCAGTTACGAAAACGGGTAGCATAATTCAGAAAAAGTAGTAAGTAATAGAAACAAAACAAATCCCCATAACTATCTTAAACTAGACAGATTATATTGTTCAAACGCTGAAGGTAGAAATAATGGAGTAAAACTGGATTTCACAAGAGCTAGATACATTATGAGCTTATGGTCGTAAACATTTGTCTTCTTGTGCAAATGACTGCCAAATCATCTCAAATTTACATCGGATATTCTCTTACTACGATTTGACGAAATGAAGAAAAAAATTTCTCTCTTCAAATGCATCACCACTTCAAGAGCACTTCAAAACTATTATACCATCTTCTAAAACAATTCTCTTCTCAACGATATTGCTCACCAAGCAAAGTCAGACAATTTTATATTTTTTTCCTTAATTTTATTACATCTCATGCAACCCTGTTCCTTAGCTTTCTGCACATACAATTTCATCTAATCTCATTACTCATATTTCATTTTATTTCCAGCGCAATAAATGTACTTCGGATCTAGGCTTTATATCACTAGATACTAGAACGGTCATTTGAAATCACTCTTCTTTCATGACTCTTGATTAGTTGACAGATTCTCAACGGGCGAAATATGTTCGCTTTTCTGGGCATGATCAACGCTAAAGATCAATGCGGTATCCTGATTTATAAATCAAACACAAGATAATGCTTAAGTAATACCCTTACTTAAAGAATAAATAGAAACATCCCTTCCCACCACATCATTCTGGATACGACACAATAAGTGAAGTGCACGAGAAGAGAGGAGTCGCAACGAAAAGAGACAGTATGACTTGCGGGTACAACCGCATGCTTCTCTTGCTCCAGCGCCAGCGAATCTCTCACTGATCATCATCGTCTAACGATTTCCTTTTCGGCTGGAAGAAACAAATTCTTTTAACTCAATACTTAGATGTTTCTTTTGTTCATGCACCGCAGTTCTCCAGTCGTGTCGTCGATCGTCTCCGTCGAGACATGGATATAGCATCGTAAGGCAGGCAATTAAGTTCGTTATGTCTAAGAATACGCCGTGGAATGTTATTAAGTTTAGATGATCCTCAATCAACCCCTTATTCCCTATCGACAGTCACTCCATCGTAAAGTCTTGTTTCGACGGCTCCCGTGTCGCGGCGGTCCTGTGCCCCGACCAGGATGTGCGGCCTTGAGTGCGTAAGCCTGGTCGGGTCACAGGAACGGCCGACGCGTAGCCGCCACAGGCAGCACTCACTAGATCCATGTTCTTTGACGTCGAAGCTTTTACCGACAAATCACGGGAAAGGAAGAACAACCTGGGCGACAGCACGCCTTCCAATCCAACTGTCCAAGTAAAGGACAGATTTCTAGTCTCAGATGACACAGCGCGTAACGCTACGAGCCGTAGGAGCAAGGTTTTACACGCACAAACGTGACATAAAATTACAAATTTTATTTCCAAAGTGTGCGGTTGGAAAGTAGTTACATAGAAATGATCTGTTCCACGAGGCAAGTTCTCCTCTCAAGGACTCTACATACGTTCTACGTCCAATATTTTCTCTTGCGATCTCATTGGCTCTTCTTTCTGCCAAGAGTGCATTCCGGTCAACACGGCTTGCACTGGCGTCCACATTCTTGTGCTGTAGCATTCATCGTATTTAAGAGTAGGTTAGCCAAGGATTTTACTACGGGTGGGGGGCTTAATTGTCTAGGAAATCGGGAGATACGGAAAGTTTGGTGGATTATGAAACATTTTAAGGCAGTTTAGGATTCTGAGGGGTCAGTGTGTTTTAGTTGGTAGATCGTGGAGCTGTTGGCTGGACGACCAAGGTTCGTTCCTCAATGGGACATTTTCTCGTACCTCAACTTGTAGACTAATTCCCATACCTACTCAGCCTGCTATAAACTGAGTACCAGTTCGATCCCGGGGTCGAAACAGCCGGGGCGAGATGTTGACCACATCTCCTTATACCGGGGCCACGAAATCGCAGAGCTTTACAGTGCAAACGTTTTATTTATTGTTAACTCATATTTTGGAAAAAAATGAGCCCGGAAATCTCTCCCCTAAATCTGGCCAACGAAGTAAAAAAGACTTTGACATGTTACAACGAAATAAGTGAGTCTGTTGCTTTAGAATATATTTTGAACATGATTAACAGGTTGACCCCGTTGTTACTTCCACACACGAATCTGGAGGCGCACGCCACCAAGGAAGAATCTTCCGTGATAAATCCCTTTTATACCTTGGTGGTGACGACCTCTAGGTCTGTGTTTGGAGGACTTGGTTGCAGCGCTGCGACCATTGATTTGTGTTCATCATAGGTCCTGACAGGATGGAATAATGTTGTGAGGTGCTATATCTTGTAGCGCCCAATCACCGTCATCGTTCCTCACTGGCACTGGCAGTCACACTACGCGCAGGAAGTCTTACAGCCTCTGGCGATGCAGCTCGAGAACGCTCACGCCAGTCCCATTTCAGCCTGACAATGCGTGTCCTCGAAACACAACCGTTTCCCAAGCGTGCCTTGAAGCACTGGAGACTTGGCCATGACCAATTGCAATTACTGACCCCTTCCGGTTTGAGAATGCGTTGGATGATACGGAGCGTCCAGATAGGAACCCACCCCTACCACCTACAGAGGGAACTGACATTTCAGGAGTAATTTGCTGTCACAGGACACCTTTCCGGACCTCTACGAATCCATCTAATTAATTTTATCCATACATATATTAGAAAAAAGACCATTTACAAAATGGATAAATCTTGCAAATACAAACATGTTCGAATGACTTTGTTTTTTGTCAATTATAAATTACTTTTTCTAAAATTTTAACTGACAACAATTTCAGGTTTTAGAAGTATTTTAGCAAGAAAAACCTTCAAAAATAGATGTATTTTCAAACTTGATTTTTGAAAAAAAGTATAACTCTTATATTTCGACCTTGAAATGTCCTGTGGTGAACTAAATTAAGGAATTGTACGGCTTGCCACTATGGACCCTAAACATTCAAAATATTATTGGCATGGAAGTATAATCGTTGTAGTGTAGATATTTTTATAATATCGGGTTCACTGCAAGCACAGACTTCATTTTCGCAAACGGACTTTGTGTAACTTAATATGAAATAAGACAATTATGAAATACATGAGCTCTTAGTTCATAACAGAAATGAACTGAATACAGGTTTTTTTAGTCAATTCTGAGGTGGTAAATTCGTTTTAAGCAAATTATGAAGAGGATGACCTCATATGTAAACGTATAACATGATAACACACACACATTATATATATATATATATATATATATATATATATATATATATATATATATATA
>NNCF01134305.1:195726-211127 GCA_002313205.1 Laupala kohalensis
CGAGTTAGATCGTGGAAGGAGGTTCTCAATTGTTCTAGTAGATAGTGGAAAGTAGTTCTCATTTTGTACGAGGTGGTTTGTTTTATGTATTGGTGAACGTGAGTTTTTAAAGTACGGGAATTAGCAAGAGGAAAAGTGATATTTAAACGCACGTGATATTGAAGAGTATAGAGGGAAGTTGAACCGCACAAGCATTATTTAATCAAAATTGATTAAGACTATTGTACGATTAATGTGAGAACGAAAATTATTTTCCGGCAGATTTCATTTCACGATACAGTTTTGATAGAACTCGTAATTTGAGGAAAGACGGCCGCAGTGAGTCGAACGTAAAAGGCATAAGATCGGTTTAAGTGAGCTCCAAGTGAAGCTCCATCCTATTTACGAACGCATTAGTTCGAGTACGAACGAGTTGACGCCAATATTTGAAGGGGAAGCAGACCCGACCTAACCACGTGGCTAGTAGCCGAGCAGTACATCGCCAACCCAAGGTCAACGGCAGCACAGCTGAGGGCGGCTTGTCCTGAACGAGCAGTATTTTGGTTGGTACAATCACCTGACGATTTCTGAAGAAATATTTGACTTTGTGAGTATCTGTCTCTGTGAGGCAAGCATTGATCAAGTGTGTTCCGCGAGATAGGGAAAGTAACTTAAATCATTGTAATTTGGTGCTAAGGAGTATCTTAAGGAGAAAATTGGCATTGAAATAATTATTTTCGGAGTTTAATGTAATTTATTTTGGAAGAAAATCCGAGAAGAAAGAAGATAAAAAAAAGTAAAGTAAATCAATGAACTTTAAATCAAATCTCAAGATCAAGAATCATAAGAGCTCAGTGCGTGCTTAGTTTTTTTGAACAGAATCTTTTATTGTATTAAATTTCAGGGTTGTAATTAAATGTAATTGCATGACATATGCTTGGTGAGCTAGAAACGACGTAAAACAATTTGTACACGACGAGATTATCACATTTGTTCTGTAATTTTATGTGGGGATTATTTGAATGTTGTAACAATTATAAATGTAAATTGTTTAATTATCAGAATATACGTTGTTCATTCACATCTGAAGTCCGAACTTTATTATTTAATTATAATTATCTTAACTTGTACCCAATAATNCATCACAGTTGGCTCTGTAGATAGTTTTGGAGTATAAAAACGTAATAAAAACTATTATTTGAAAAAAATCAAAAGAAGTAGAGACCAGAACACATGTTCAGAGACAGACAAGTTTGAACTTGAATCTTTAGAAAAATGAGCGTCGAAATTCAATACAAAAGAGCACCGGAAAAAAGAGCGGATGTCAGAGAATATTATTTCCCAAAGCAACGTGGGAGTACGTTTGCGACAAAAGGCCAATAAGGCTCACGGCACATGTCTCTTGGGACATGATTCCCAAAGCAAAGAATCTTTAGAAATGTGAAATTTTGGGGCTATGGGTACAGCAAAAACCCACGATGGCGAAATTCAAAGGGAAGTAATAAAAATTAGGGTTCCAAAGGAGGGCCGACGCTCAGAACAAGTAGTTGCAAAAAAATGGGAGGATGTCTAACGAAGAGGGTACCGCGCCTCCTAGCAATAAAACAATAAAAGAGAGGATCTTAGAAGCATGCCGCCCAGCGCAATGTACAGAGTAAAAATAACAAAATGGCCGACAGACCTTCGTCTAGATGAAAGAATCTTGGAAGTAGAGAGAGTGGGTACAACCAATAGGAAACCACGGGGGGTGGAGCCAAGTCGTATGATTGGGAACATGAAAATGCAACGTACATCTTTTCGAAAACTTCCAATTAAAATTAAGAGGGGGAAAAGAACCAAGGGCTTGTAGTAAAAAGAAGGAATGACAAGAGGGGGAACGTCACGTCACGCGAAATTGTCTATAAAAAAATAGGACACAGAAGCACTTGGATGATATGGTGAGAAATTTTGCGACAGTTTATATGTGAGATGAGATGGTGAGAAATTTTGCAACAGTTTATTTCTTGAGTCAGATGGTGAAAATTTTGCAACAATTTATTTGTTGAGTTAGACAGTGAAAAATTTGAGAGTTTATTGTTCGATCAGAGTGAAATTGGCGACCGTTTATTTGTTGAGTCAGACAGTGAAAAATTTGGAAACGTTTATTTGTTGAGTCAGCCATTGAAAATTTTGCGAGAGTTTATTTTTGTTGAGTGAGACGAAAGAAAACGGGTGATTGAAAAGGAAAAATGGGACTCGTGCAGTGCAAAAAGTTCGAACAAACGAGTGAGGGACTTGAACAGGTCAAGTAAATAGCGTTTTAGGAGTTAATGAGCCGTCAAAGGTCACTTCAGCCAATTAGTAAGCCAGAGCTTAGACAATAGAAAAGAAGTTACACTGTGATCCGTCAGAGGACATGCGAAGCGCATTCATACAGTGAGCAAATAATAATATTAAATGTTGCGAAAGACGAAAACAAATTAATACGAAGTGAGTCGCGAAACTCTAAAACGTGACAGACATAGAAAGTGAATGAAATGGGAAAAATCGCTTAGGCAGAAAGGAGAGAACGAACATTAGTGAGGCACGAGGAACGAGACTCTAAACCAGGAACACTAAATTGGCCATGTCTTCATCCAGTCCGACATCACGAGACATCTTGGGTAGTGTGTAATAGTGTAGAGGGGATTTGTCAATGTTATTTTGGGCCTTGTAAACCACAAATTGTTATATAAATGTCAGCAGGCCGAGTGCAACAATTGAAGTGTTTAATTGTGAGGAGAGGGCAATGAACAGAGGGTCCACAATGAAGATCTTGGTGAGTACCATGTAAAAAGACTTTCAATAAGACGTTCCAAGAGCGCAGTTGGCGAAGTAATGTGTAGTATTGTGACTATTTTCCAGTGTATTGTGTATTAATTAAGTTAGAATCAGTATGAATAATAAAGTGTTTTGTTTGTTGCTCGAACACCAGATTGCAGTGTTTTTATTGTGATTGGCTCCAATAGGAGTGAGTACTCGGTTCCCTCCCCTTAGAATTATTCATTTACGGTAATTATTATTTGATAAATTAAAAAAATTTGTTTATAACAATTAATTTTTTATTGTTATTTGTTAATAACAATCAGTAAAGTCACTATATATATAGTGATAATCACAATATTGTTTGCACAAAAAGGCAAGACCCTTTTTGGATAGAAAGGTCTGCCGGAGGTCGAACAATATGGTCGAACATTATGGAAGGGGGGAAGCGGCCCTCGCTCAAGACAGAGTCGAGACATGGCCCGAAATTTATAGCAGGCAGCTGCTGGCATTTTCCATAAGAAGTTTAAGCAATCCTGAACAAGGATCTGGCGAGTTTCAAAACAAAATGATGAAAGAAGGACAGTAGTCGTTGGAAATAAGTGTCCAGACATTGTGGAAGGAAAGAACAAATAAGTAATCGAGAGGTGGTGACAAACCATAGGAGAAGTACGAGGAAGCTGCGTCTTGTAAAAGAAATGAACGGAGGTCTGTTCAGAAAACCCTTCGCCAGAAGGAGATTCCAATTAGTAAGCTATTGATAGATGCAGGTCCAAATTTGGAGAACCTAAGAAAAAGAGGTAACGATTGTACACTCGTATAGGGTAACGAATGTACGAGGGTCCGCGAGGTGATACAAAGAAGAGGGGCAAAATGATACCCAGCAGACACGTCAAAGTTAAGTTGTAGCTTTTCAGAGGGCAAAAAAGTGGATTTTTCCTTTTAGTTATGAATAGGCCATTGAAAGAATTGTGCGTCATATCTGTTGAGTGTCAGCTGGAGGACACATCAAAAAAAGTATTGACTCACATGACGGAACAGTGTTAGTAAAGTTAAGCTCCGCTATTGGTCAAGAAAGAAATGCGTCACCGAAAGTTGGACCAATTGTAGAAAAACCACGTGATTGAAAAATTGATAGGAATTGGCTAGAAGGGATGTACGAGCGAGGTGGAGCTAGTTTGCTTAATTTTGAAAGAGGAGAAGGGATATTATTATTTAAGATTGATTTCTATTTTCGAGATAGTTCGAAGTTCGTTCGGCGGAGTTTTGAGTCTATTTCGAAATTGTGATTATCACTATCATTCAGTTGTTCATTACAAGCACTATTCTAATTTGAAATATCTTATTAATAAGACACTCAGGTGTGGATGCGCTGTTTAAGACGTATCTGAGGAGATGAACAGACATTAATGTGCGGAACATTTGATATAGTGAACTAGTGACGATTGAACAATCTGATCTTATGGTGAGCGGCCAAATCGAACTTTATGAGATCTAGTGATGCTGCTACTTCATCAGCAAGTTGTGCTCTGGTTTGGTTTTGATCGACGTCCACCATCCGATGGAGGAATCGAGCTGGTAGGCGTCGCAGCTTATTTAGGACAGTGTTAATCCGGGCTGGGCCGATGCGACAAGACGTAGGAGTGGCATCTACGCCTTCCAAGGAGGGCAACGACTTCCCATGGCAGTTTGGTGCTGTATGTAGCCATCATTTTCAAATTTTTGAAGGATCAATTACGGTACCTTTCTCGCTTCTTCATGTGCAAGCGAAATCTCAAGTAAAGTGATTGAGGGCCAAAAACTCTTGTGACAAATTGTGTCATTTCTAGTGGTAGAGTTGAAGAAAAGTTATTTATGAACAGAGATATCGACAAGACGATGACCTTTAGTAAAAAGATGCAAACTGCGTATGACCATGTGGGTGGGGGGAGCAATAAACTAAGTTGCTCTCCGGAAACAAGCAAGGGACTACCCCATCCACTCCGATCAAGAGTCCAAGGGCTGTGACAGATTTAGTATTTAGAGCAAAAACAACATGCATGGAAAATAAAATTAATTAGTATCTAGAATACTATAACAATGGGGAGATTATAAGAGAAGTATAAGATATTAACATTTTTACATCATCCGAAGTCATTTGGAAAACAATATTTATTAGGAAATTGAAACTCTCATTAGCTTCTCTCATTAAAATCTGTAAAATCTTTCACATTATAGAAACAATACCACATTAGAAAGCTTTTAACCGCGGATTTAAAGAGATTCAATTTACTTATACATTTTACATTTTTGGTAAGGGAATTATACAAAATTATTCCAGAATATGGGCCTCTTTGGCAAAGAGTTGTCGACACACCAGGACGATGAATATTAGCCTTATTACGAGTGCTGTGTTCGTGAACTAGACAATTTCTTCTAAAGCAGGGGTGCGATCTTAATAGTTCTGTCTTAACAAACACGACTACTACATAAATTTATATGCAAGGGAGAGGGAGAATATTTAATTCTTTAAATAGAGGTTTACATGAATTCCGGGGGTGAGATTTACATATAATCCGAACTACTAACGTTTGGATTCTAAAAGTTTGAATGCTCCGAGTGGATTGGTCCCAGAAGATAATGCCGTACTGTAAACGAGAATAAACATTTGCAAAATACAAGCAGCAAGAAACGTGTTGACTAACAACATCAACTAAAATTCGGAATGCGTAGCACAATTTGCTTAGTTTGGAAATCAGGTCATCAATATAGCTATTCCATTTGAGGTTGTTCTGAATATGAAACCCTAAAAATTTTGTTATTTTGACTGTTGGGTTCCGTTTATCGAAACGATATTTAGGCCCAATTTCACCAAATGTAAAATAATCGTGATTTCTTTGAACGTGATTAGGTAAATGGAATCGTGATTACATTTTATGCGTTTCACCAAGCAAAACTAATCGTCGATTAAGTTGATCAATGTTTGTGAAGAATTCTCTGGGTTGGTAGTAGTTTTATAGTGCATTATGGGTAATTTGAAGACATGACGGGAGGAAAACGCATCATGTTGCACACTAGCGCCACCAACGGGCACCGGAGAAAGCAGCAGGCCTCCGTCGTGCCACTGAACATAACCTACAAACCGAGCCACGAGCAAACAAACAAAATGGACGTCATATTTCTTGCAGTGCTGAAGAAAATCGCGATTTGCGTTGGTAATCGAAGGGTCCCCGAGCGTTTAAGTGTAAATCGCGATCTTCTCGTAAATCGAAGTTGGTGGAATGCGCATTTTGATAATCACGATTTACTGCACAGAAAATCACGTTTAAGACATTAAACGAACTTGGTGAAATTGGGCCTTAGAGGAAGAGATTTCATTACACTATTGCGAAATGACATGGATACTGTTTTATCAGTATTAATGATGAAACGATTTGAATGAAATGAAGATGAAAGGTTAGATAGAACTTTTTGTGCGATGACATGTTTACATAGAAGATTTGTGTCATCAGCAAAGAGTACCATTTTGCAATCGAACGTGGTGGATGACACATCATTTACGTAAAATAAAAAGAGGATATGGCTTAAAATTGAACCTTGAGGAACTCCGCAAGAAAATGGCTTCATTTCTGAAAGGTAATATTGACATACTTCATTTTCAACACGGGAAATTTCAACTTACTGATACATATCTTTCAAGTAGGAATCCAGCCACTGATGTGCCAATTCACAAATGTATGAATGCAGTTTTAAAAGAAGAATTTCGGGATCGATTACATCGATAAATCAAGAAAAATACCTTGTGGATTATCTCCACGGAAAAGAGAATTAGTTACAACATTTAGAAATAAAAATATGGCGCTGTTAGTTGAAAGGGTGTTGATCGTTTAAGAGAATATTATTATGCGATACGAAGTCTAAAAGTCTCTTATAGAAGAGTTTTTCTACGATTTTTGAGAAAGTAGGCAATAGTGATATGGGTCGATACTTTCCAACATTACGTTTATTTTCTTTCTTACGTAATGATTTCACTTTAGCATTCTTAAATATGTAAAAAAACACCTTCTAACAAAGAGCTGACGAAAATATGAGCGAGTGGATTTAATATAACGCGAGACGAAGATTTTACTATTAATTCAGGTATGTCGTCTATCTCTCCTGAAAATTGTCTTTTTAGTGAACTGATGACACTTATAACTTCACTAGCGTTAGTCTCGGAAGTGAACATAGAATGCGATACGTGTATGGAAGTATTTGGAGGACATTGGTTTTGAGTTACTGATTTCGATATTTGGCTTTTTAAGAATAATAAGAATAGAAGAGAAATAAGAATTAAACAAATTTGCGATGTCCTACGGATTTGATACAATTTTGCCATCGTCTAGTAGAGAAATATTTTCTCGGCGATTACCTAAAGGGGATGTGTAATTTTGTACAATATTCCACATGGTTGTGCTCTGTTTGTTTGATTCTATTATGTCTGTCATTTTCCATCACTTTAGCTGCATAGACCACTTTCCTAAGAATGAATTTATATTTACGGAAATAATTATGAAATTCAAGTGGTTGGTTATTGAGTTTTGAAAGATAATATAAATGACGTTTGTTTTTGGAAGAAATTCTAATCCCTTGTGTTATCCATCGATTGTGATTGCTTACTTTAACTAACTTGCGTTTTATATGAAAGCAAGAGTTGTAATACTGCAAGAATATTTAAAAAATACATTGAGTTTATCGTTCGTGCTTTCACATTTATACACGTAATTCCACGTTTCCTGATGTAAAAGGTTTTTAAAATTATTAAATTAATTTCTTTTCGTCAAACTGTCTAGTAATCTTCTAGAGGATATTTCGTGGTTTTTATTTATCTTCAATACTTATTATTTGGGCAAAGTGGTCGCTATACCCAGCATTAAATACCTGAGAAGTATACATGAGTCTATTGTTGACAATTATCTGGTCCAGTAATGTTTGAGATGAAACAGAGAGGCGAGTGGGGTCGATTACCGTAGTAACAAGATTGAAGGAACTGTTTAGATTACTGAATCGATTCTTGGGATTGTGCGCGGAATCCGATTGACTGAGGAAATCGATATTAAAATCGCCACACATAACAATAGTTTTCATATATTTCTGTGTTAAGATTCTGAGTTAGGTATTAATGTTTATTTTTATATATACTTATTAAAATATTTCTGAATAGGCACATAAATCACATTGAATTTGTAGAGATAATAATAATTATTATTATAATTTGCTGGTAACAAAGCGTTTTTGTGAGTAATCCAAAGGATGGCAACAGAGGTAGACATACAAGGAGATAAATTTTGTCAAATTTAAAGGAAATTCAAATTCTACTTAACGAGCAATTCCCAAATTGAAGTGTCTTTTTCAGAAGTTGCACAGTTAAGAACAAAGCTGAGTTTGAGCTGGGGTGCAAGAAACTTGCGTATATGTGATGTTTTCGGTCAATTATAGGAAGAATGGCCCAAATTATTATTCCAACATATTTTTGTATTATTTTCCCTGAAGACCAGTTTGGCTATTCAAGGGATAATTATCTACTTTTTAAAACGTTCCAGCTAACCCAATTGCTGATAGCAAGCCAAAGTTTGCAGACAGTGATATAGTCAGTGCAGAAAAGCTAGTCATTGTAGCCATGATCAAATAAAATAAATGAAATGTCAGTCCACACATAGTTTTCTCTTTCTCCTTTCAAAATGTTTAAGTTCACAAAATCAAAATAACGAGGAATTTGGGAGACAAGTATTTGCAGGGTTCACCAGGCCAAAACAAACCTCCAATGTGAGAAAATTCTTGATTCGTAAGTTTCATACCTCTCAATTGAACGTTAATATGATTTAGTAAACAGTAAAGAGTGGAGTTTAGAGGAAAATAATACATCACAAATTCAACATTTTCCTCTGGTCCCCATTGAGATTTAACACTCATATTTCATTAATTTGAAGATCCCCAGTTCGAAGTACAAGTGAATACAACAAATATCAAGTTTAATCAATCTGTAATACTCCATAAATTCATTCAAGTCCTTCTTAAAAATATTTCAGCAATTTTTAAGAGTGTCCTTGAGGGAAAAACCCATTGAAGGATCTGTATTACTGATTTACAAACCTCATGTGAAGGAGTTGAACCAAAGAATTAATTAAAAATAATATTGCCATTATTTTATAATCATTAATCATTGACCTCCAGCAACTAAATAATTTACACACAAACATGAACACACACACACCAACAAATATGAACAAACACAAATACTTAAGCTCACAATATTCAGAAATATGACCTTTCTTGGTAGATTTACAACGTTTTTAATCATAAGAACATAATGTTTCATCAACAGGTTGGTGACTTTGTCACGTGTTCCCCAATAATGTTAATGCATTTTCATGGCCACAAGGCATTCAGTTCCAAAAACACATAACATGTATTAAGAAAGGTCATAATTCTTAATAAAGAAAGAACATCAAAATGATAGCATTAATTAATTTAATGCTCAGAATATTAAATATCCTAACGCTCCCTAGTATTTACATTTATGAAATAGGGGTGCTAGTTAAGAATTAATTTCTTAAGTGCCACCCTTGTTTTATAAGAAACTCTAGTTTTTGAGTACAGAACACACAATAAGAATAATATTCACCATCCAAGTGTTTCAAACACCCTTTACTCATGCCACACCCAAGGGTCCTTGCCATTCAAGAATCCTTCTGTATAATTATCTTCCAAATGAATCACATGATAATACTATAATATATCTCCTCAAATCCTAGTTTAAAACCTTTGTTCTGCATTACTGCATTAAATATTTTTACATTTAGGTAATTAAAAACGATAACAGATAAAACAAAATGATGACAGAAATGCATAAAAGTCACTTGCATATTAGACATGTTTTGGTTTCCAGTACTCATCAGTGACATAGAAAATCTTTACATTCAGGTAAATATTTAGAATAATAATGTGAATTCTTGACTTTTTAATTCCTTTATACATCCACATGATTGTTATAGAACATCTAATAATAATAATAATGGATTAAATTACAAAAAATATTTTAATGCATGCAGATTAATGTTGCATTATATATTATAGTTATTCCTTTTACTTGTTAAGATTGTTAACATTATCTTCGTGCCCAATTTTTTCTCTAGCTTTACCTTCCGGCACTTCTATTGAAATTGATGGAAAGGTGCTTTGCATGCTCCTACAGAAAAATTAGAGTATAGTCCTTGATACAGCCATATGTACTTTTTAATTGCTTTTGGAAATAAATTATTTAGTAATATAATAAGAAACAGGATACGCTATGTAAAAATATTTTCATGTTCATAAATACAAAAAGGTATCTTGTTCATTACACATAATCAGCTGTCCTCTGCTGTTTTGCTTCACCACAAGCTGTTTTGATTTACTCAAAAAATTAAAAAACCTGAAGAATTGCACAATAACAGAAATGAAAAGATACCACTATCTATCCCAATCAAGAAAAAGATTGTTGAAACTCAAATGATATGCACTCTTTATTACAAGGGAAACAAGTACTTCACCAATGCACGATACAGTTATGTAAACATTCCACAAATCCGGGAAACCTTAACTGCAAATGGTAGCTGAACAACTCATTACACCGGTTACAATTCCCCAACAATTAAATATATTAGAATTTTAATTACAAAATTTAGACACATACCTAAATGTTAAATTAATATCAAAGGCTGAGAAAATTTATAGTAGTACAAATCAAAGACAAATGTAAAAGTTACCTCTTATTACACCCATGAGATATTTACAGCCTTAGATAATACTATCATATATATTTTTGTTAATATTATAAAAAACATTTCATTTTTCTCTAATAATAAATGTAGTTTTATAGTCCAAAACTATTTTCATTTCCACGTTAAATTTTTTTTTTCATTCTACAGTCGAATAATTTTTTATTAAATTTGTTAAAGTTTATTTTAAATTTTAAAATTCACTGAAAAACATTTCACTTCTTCAGAGCTCAGCAGTTTCTATACTACATGAGAAACACTCTCTACTGCTAACTGCTATAAACAAAACTAGACGTTTTAGGCATATTAAGTTATTTTGTCAATTGTAAGGGAGAAAGTTAAAAGATATGAAGGAAGTTGATCTCTTTAAATTACTAATTTATGAATGCAATTCTAATTGATTAATAAAAAAATATAAAGTATGATCAAATTAATATTTTGTGACACTCACTTATATTACGATTAATGTCCTATGCACAAAGAAATCCTATTTCACCAATTGAGCAGATAAAAGAAGTCACAGAAATTTACTAATCATTTTCTTCATACTAATAATCAAGTTAAAACACATAAATAATCTGTATTGTAATCACTCTCTTTTATTTATTAACAAACTAACTGTACAGATTAATATACTTGAAGACAATTTTCCTTTAAAAATATTTATTCCATAAACAAAGAAGAACAAAAGTTGCCTTTGGCAAAAACAGTACAGTACATACCAAGGTTTCTTGTATTCCAAGAATCATAAAAAACTTTCTCTTGAAAAAACTCAATGGATAAGAAATAAAAGACTTATAAAATGGTATAAGGAAGAGTTAATGTTGGAAATAAAATGAAACACCTCATACTTATAACTCTAAATATTTCCTTCCACTCTCCAAATATATAAACCTTCCACTAAGAGTGGCAATGCCATGAAAGTAAAATATAAAAATTTGCACAAATTGATTAATATATCTCTTGAAATGTGCTCTATGTTCAAATTATTTCAGGAACACTGGAATAAACTGAGCATGTCAAAGAACATAGGTTAAAAATAAAATATTAAAATGAAATTAAGAAATCAAAAGAATACTTTTATTCAATAATAAACAATCACACAAACACATTATAAAACTTGGTCTCAAGAAAGGAAAAACAAAGGATGCCACAATACTGATTTTTTTCAGTTTCTTCATTTCAAACATTTATATATGAAGATCTTATTCATAAATATTTGAAAACTAATCAATTAATACATTTCATTAATAGTAGATAGCTGAGCCAAAAACTACACTTAAAAAGGTAACATTAATTTAAGAGTTTAATTTCTCTGAATAAAACAGAATTCTTTCAACCAAAACAGAATTCAAACAATAAATATTTCAAACAAAAACATAAAAGAAAAGAAAAAGATGAAAAATATCTTTAACACTAGATTCATTAAATAAGCAAAAATAAATTTAAAATCTAACACCAACTAAACTAATGAAACAAAAAAAGTCTGTCTATCTAGTCAATAATTTAAATGTTAAGAACCTAGTTCCACTGGAAGAAATTCCCTCTTGTGTCTTGAAGCTGGAAGATTCAGTTTTCCATGAAGAATTTTGCGGCTGAAATAAGTTGGAGGAGTTGAATCTCACTTCGAATCAAAGTGAAGAGACCACTTCTCCACTTAGTTCGGAATCCACAGGCAGAACAACAGAAGAATTTTCAGATAGATGCCATCCACCATGAAGAATGATTAAATATTTATCTTGTATACAAACAAACCAAAATCTACGAGTCTAGATGTAATTTATGTATAATCAAATGACTCCTATGAAACAAACAATATTACTGCAAAATTTTGGAACTTTATGATTTTGGATTTTTATAACTGGTAAAATAAGAACTGAAATATATAGTTGGCAAAACAAGTAGTGCAATAATTTCCTAACAATAAATTGATGTAAAAAAACACTAATAGACAAAACAAACACGCATAATAACATACCTAAGAAATATAAAACATTTTTAAAACTTAGACATTCATATAATGATGAACGTAGACTCAATTTAAAATACTGCAAATTAAACTACAATTTATGCACAGCCCGAACGTTACCAACACTACAGTGTAGCCCCACTGTGGGAATCATTACGACGTGGTTCGAAGACAAACAATTGAGCAGCGGCGAAGTAGCAGGGAAGAGGCGTGACGCAAGTTTCGGGATTAGCCATGAGCTGGAAGAGTTAGATCTGGCACTAGTACATACAGCGCGATTATGTACGCGACTCCATGCCGAGATCCCCACTTCCAACTAACAGCTACCCGACAAGTCCTACCCTCCAGCAGCTAGGGCCTCTTCGTGCAGTTGGCGGTGCTTCCGAACGGACCAGAGACTGAAGAATTTTCCGAAGTCACACCGCAACCGCAGGAGAGAACTTAGAACCGTCTTGCCAGAAAGCTTCGCAGAATGCGACAGCTTACCTTAGCAGACCCTAAGAGCACATGCTTGCACTCCTAACTAAGCTAAAGCGCAAATCGTATATCATCAGCAACCGACGCTAACCTATATACCCGCACGCCCCACCTCTCAAGCGATCAAAGTTCGTGAAGCCGGCGGGTGTAGTCATCAGCTCGAGATAACCTGCCGTCCAATATCAATGCGACTCGCGGTGTTTGTTTGATATGATTGGCGGGTCACATTTTATCAGAGAGATATAGAGAAAAACCAATGAAAAAATTGCAGAAACGAAATTCGTGGCAGAAGTAATGATACGGACAGGTGTACTAGGAAGATGTATGCCCTATCTCGATGTTACGCAGGTCTATTGCAAAAGCTTACACATTACTTACACATTCTCCCATTATCAGTCGAAGAAGAAACTGTATGTACACAACTGATGTTGCTTTATGCCAGAGACACAAAATGTGATAACTCCCTTACTTCTAGAATAATAAAACATAATACGAAAGCGTATCATACACCATTACTCTCAATTTTTAACTCGAAAGGCATTCACCACAAGTTTAGCTCCAATCAAAATACATAAAATGCACGAAGACAGTAAAACTAAGCACTAACACAATACTTAGCAAAAAACGACTCAAAGAAGAGAATCTTTTATAACGATATGCATCACAGATAAAAATACACGTGATCCAGTTGTTACAACGCAGGGTAAACATACAATTCCACGTTCAACGCGCTTGTTTTAGAGATAACAGCAAAAATAGTTACCATTGAGATAATTCAGTTTCTTGCAGGTCTCCCGTCTCCGGAAATCGAGCACGGAAACGAATTCCGAGTAAAAAAAAAGTTCCCGGAGACGAATCGAAATTGTATCTTTCAACACAGAAATTTAATTCCTAAACACACCCAATTTTATTCTTAAATCGATTTACAATGTCTGGTGTCAAGACAAACAAAAAAATTAGGCATCCACATTTTCATAGACATTTTCCGATAAATAAGTAAAGATTACAGGTTCTGTTACGTTTAACATGTTTTGCACTCATTTTTACAATGAGTATTTTATCACACATTAAATGAATTCACGAAGGTTTAGTTTTGATCAACTATTTTCTTTATTTATTTCTTGCTTTTCTTCCTTTAGCACAAAATTTCATGAGAGAAATTTTAGAATTTAAGTTTCGAAAATAATAACAAATTAGACGATGTACTAAATCTACAATGAAACACTTGCAGTAGTCAAATATGAGATAAAACTGGTTCCACGAAGACTGAGTGAAAATAAAACAATTAACCACCATATTTATGATAGACTAAGCTTGTTTCCATAAAAGACGTTAAACACAAACCCCGTAACATTTAAAGTTTTCAAAAACACGTTCCAATTGTTGTTTTTTTCGGCAATGTTTTTCAACTGAGATCTCATCTCTTCATTATCTACAGATAATTGCGTTCCTATTTGCCTTACGTTTGGTACTTCTAATTATTTAGTATCAGGTCAATCGCTTCCATTAACAAAAAAAATATATACATATTTTTCTTGGAAATAAAATAATTTGTGTATGCATTCCAATTTTGTCTTAAAAAATACATACGATGAGACGATATACGCTATTGAGAATACTTTCTATCTCTTGTAAGGAAAACTTCCAAATTCGCTAATTAGGGAACTTCAATCAAAAGCATTATTTTTATACATTTGGGTTGCATTCAACCAAAAAATCATAGACCGTTAGAAGCAGTATTAGAATGCCTCTACATAAGTATTAGAAATCATTGAGAAGTATGAAAAAAAATCACAGAACAGTCAGCAAAGGGATAAATTTCCGATTTGAATAGTATAAAAAATACAACTTTAATAAATAATGAGAAAAAAAATAAGCTTGCGTTAATAGTTTTGGTATTTTATAAATTCTTACAAAAAGTACTCCATAACGGAATGTAAAAAAAAAAAAAAAGACTTTCATATTAAACGACTTTCCTCAGCCTAATACGGACTAAATGAAGTGAACTTTTAAAAGTAAACCTAACACAATTTAAAGTCGCAATGATCTGTGACACACCAGTAAAATTCACTATACTTCACAAGATATTTTTGTTCTTAGAACAAATTGATATTTCTCTACATATACTATCAATTAGGAGCATGGAGTGTGCTCGTCAAGAGTTTATGCAAAAGAAGTTTAGAAACGAAGTTTCCAAACAATATTACATTATTCTTAGCTTCCTCCCCCCTACCCAACAGCCGTCACTCCTTTACTTCTGCCCACAACTTATCTCACAGACTTCAGCCAGCATATTTATAGTCGAAAGAATGTTAATTAAAAGAAAATACTATTTGAGAAATTTACTTAATTACTTTTATGATGAAAAATATAATAATACTGACAACAATATTAACAGTATTACATAGCTTGACCTG